>JAOVVG010000042.1:15455517-15465685 GCA_028566375.1 Leptodoras nelsoni | reverse complement strand
TGGGTTTACTCCGGGTACTCCGGTTTCCTCCCACAGTCCAAAGACATGCACATTAGGTTGATTGGTGTCTTTAAAGTCGCCCTAGTGTGTGAGTGTGTGCCCTACAATGGATTGGCGCCCTGTATAGGGTTGTTCCTGACTTGCGCCCTATGCTGCTGGCTAGGCCCCGGCTTTCCCATGACCCTGAAAAGGAATAAGCTGTTAAGAAAAAGAATGAATGAATGAATGAATAGTTAATGCCAACCCTAAATCTAACCTTTACCTAAACCTTAGCAATGAAAAGACAACTTTTTGGGTCTATTATTTATTTTTCTATTTATTTAAAAAAAATCTAAAACAATAACAACAAAAAAACACTTATGGGGACCAGCAAAATGTCCCCACAAAGAGATAAAAACATGGTACACAGACACACACATATAGTTGAGGCCGGTATGTTGATAAGAGCAATGAGGTAAATTGTGATTTAGGCTCTCGGGGTGATTTGTGGTTGTGTCAGGTCGAGCAGGTTGAGTGCCACAGCCAGGCGGCGAGTTCTTATCGGAGGTAGCTGGAGCTTTTCACAGACTCCCGTCAGAACAGTGAATCATGGAGCTCCAGCATACCCACGGCCCTTTCCCCTCAACACATTCATGGAATGATGGGATTTTCCCTTGCGTATCTGGTTGCACATACCTGCCATTGTAGGGACCTCTGGCACCGGGCTGCTGTTCAACATTTATAGCCACCAAATGCTCTCAAATATCAAATTGTTAAACAGCTGCTCTCAATTTTCCCCTTTTGGGGAGCACAGAACACAGGACCACAGGAATAGTCTCCATATAAAATAGCTCATTTGTGTTTCAAATTAGTCCCTTTATTGGCTAATTAATTAGCTTTAAACAACGATGGTGTTTTCTTTTCTTTTCTTTTTTTTTTATTTTATTAATTCAGAAGGTCTGAGCTAGCACATCAGCCGCACGGATCTAGCAGCACTTTCATCAGTAACTGCTGGTGTAAGATCGACCGTCTCGGGTGAATTACTGAGCTTTGCCGCTGTGAGCTAAAACTCCGAGCTGACCCCAGAGCGGCCGCAGGACTCGCAGCTTGCGCATAAATAATGGCGCTGGCGCTTTCTGCAGTACTTCCCCTCAGGTGAGAAGCTAAAGTGGATATTATCTGAGCTCTGCTCCTGGTGCAGCAGCATGGGGCAGGAACCGGTCGGCTGTTAGGATGTGCGAAACGCTGGCTTGACATTATTTTCGGTGTGGCGAAACTAGCCTTGTGTTAGTGATGTGCTTTTCATCCCTGCCTCTCTGGTGCGATTGGGGGCAAGGTCACACACGCTGAGGTCACTGCATCTCCTGGGGGTGGGGTTTGGTGGTGGTGGGGGGGTGGTTATGACTTTGGTTTGTGTATTCTTTTTGAACACAGAGAAATGTGTTGCATTTTGTTTCTTTCTCACTTTTCTGTCTTTCTAATAAATGAACAATGTTAGATATTTGGCTTATTGATGCTCATATAACCATCTTTTTTTTTTAAATCCATTTTGTGTCACTTTGCTTTCCTGTGTCAATGCTTTTCCCTTCATGTTCAGTCTTACTGCCACTCTGTGGCCTCTTGTTTTATCTCTGACCAAGTGGTGTCTCTCTCTCTCTCTCTCTCTCTCTCTCTTTTCACCGAGCGTTGGCCAGGATTAAGCATTAGCTAGGAGCTGAGTGCATAATGTCCAATCTTATCAGTCCCTCTGGGGAAGAGGTGTTCAGTAGCAAAAATAGCAATAGCGATGTTACCACTGACAGATGCTTGCTACTAGCAGCCGGCACTATTACTGGCAGAGCTAATGACCACATTAGATATGTATTGAGTGATTAGTTGAACGTTTTATTTTTCCTTTACACCAACTCTGAGCTGCCCGGTAAACCAAGGAATAAAAAAATGGTAGACTCCTAACAGACCCCGTCTAGAAGTGGGTTTTATTTAAACGGAGGTAGATGTGGAGGAAAGTCAGCTGCTGGACGGTGTGAAACAGAGAGCCAATGGCAGATGGAAAGAGTGAAAGAGAAAGGCGGGAGAAAAGGAGGGGGTGGGCGAGAGAGGAAGAATGGGGAAGGTAGAGTGAGTCAAAGGGATGGAGAGATGGAGGGAGGGGAGATGGAGCGACTCTGAGAGAGAGAGAGAGAGAGAGAGAGATTGTGGGAGGGAAAGAGGCCAGGCTGGTGCAGCCGTGTTGATTGGCTTGTATGAAAACACATGACTGCAGTGGGGAGCCTCTTGCTCAGGGTGAGTGGCTCTGCTGCAGACCAAACCACATTAGATGAAATGAATCCATTCCTCAGCCTGTTAAAGCAGCATGCTCCCAGGGCTCTGGAGAGACAGAGAGAGGGGGAGAGACAGAAGGAGGGAGGGAGGGAGCAGTGGAGGGGCCCAGTGAGTGGCAGGAGGGAACGGGGAGAGAAGAAAACTGGAGAGGAGGGGGCAGGCAGAGGCCAACACACACACACACATACACACACACACACACACACACTGAGTGGCAGAGACTGTGCAGAGGATTATAGCACATTTTGGGACAGGACAATGGCAAGCAGTGGTGTGCCTTTACCCAGCCCAGCTCCCCACACACAACAAACACCGCCTTATACTCAGTGCAGGGGCTGCACACCGATTCCGGGCATCTGGAGCATTAAAAAACTCTCCACATTTAAACCATGGCTCGAGCCATTTTCCAGATTTTATGCTTTGTCATGACCTACTAAGCAAAGGTATTTGTAAAATGCTTTAATCATTTACGAACTTGCTGCAACTTGTCCTTTTCCTCTCCATCCTTTTTGATTCCTAACCATGTTCCTGTAGTCACAACCAACATGTCAAAGCAAGTTTTTTTTTCTTTCTGTGATCTGATCGATCGCTGTGGGAGTCCAGCGTGTCTGACCAACAGGTACAGACACACAGCGTCAGCCCCTGCTGGCATGCCGTTTAACACACCCGTCACCCATTGTCCCCGGCACGAGAGGTGACGGATCACAGCTACTCCGGGAAAGCAGTGCAGCCTGGTGCAGACAGCATGATGATATAATGATATAATGCTTGAGAAGTTGAGATCTGTTCAGTGCCGTATAATTACGGTGACCGCTTTAAGCCTGGCCTTTGCTCTCCTGGACGGTCGTATGGATCTGGATCTGGTATCGCCCTTCAGGAGAACGGCCGGCGATATTCCGAGAGCGGGAGCAAAAAGTCATTTGTGAGAGGAATATACAGAAGTCAGTCATGCGGCGTGTGTCTGATTATAAAGAGATAATCTCCTTTCTCTCCCTCCACCTCCAGTTCTCGCTCTAGCTTTCTCTATTCCTCCCTCTATCTCCCTGCTCCTCTGCTTCCTCTGTTAAGGCAGACTGGGTTTCCACACAGTCATTTTTTTTTGCCCCACTTCCTGGCTTTTGTTTTTCACTCTGATGGTATGCATTATTAGCAGGGCCGCTTCTCTGATATGATTAATCTTCCTTCCGCTTCAGAGGGCTGTTTCATGCCCAGATGGGTCGGTTCTGTAATCCTAGAGTATCGCCTCCTCTAATTCTATACACTCATATGCGTTTCATACGGCTGCATTCCGAGCAGTGTGCGAACGATCTAAATCGCAGAGCTGTAGGTGCCATGTTTTGTTACACGCCGGATATAAGAACTGAATTCTGTATAGAAGTGCTGAAGTCTGGTTCTGTCTGAGTAGCTGACTGTAGCCTTTGTGTTGGGAATGACTTCATGGCTAGGTTGTGCTCCTCTCAGGATAATGAAGACATGAGTTTGTTTTCATTGAGGTAGTTGCGGGGTTATATAACCAATGTTTTTCCAGCCCTCCCTGCCTGAGGGACAGAGGAGAGAGGAGTGAGGGTGGAGCAGCGTACCGGACTCTGGGCTCTGGATGCTCGGCATGCGCCGCGATGGTGTTTTCGTGTTATTGTCTTCCTCCTAACAAACATAACCCAGGAGCATGAGGGAGACAATCTTCTCCAGGTTACTTCCTTCCTGTCCTGCCTTCTCATGCTCTCTCTTTCAGTCTTTAACTGTTTGTTACCATGCCTCAAATGGTAGCTAGAAGTGAGAGACAGCAGGGATTGGTAGGAAATGGTTAATCGCTAGCCACAAGGTCAACTGGGCATGCGGCAAGTTTGAGAGTGTCCTGTCAGCGGGCAGGAGTAGAGGATTTGTAGCGCTTGTAAAGGCTTAAAGGAACACAGGCAAGCAGTGCACTGATAGTGCTGAGACTGCGGTGTGGGAGGGAGACACCTGCTGGAAGCGTCCCATTTCTGCACATCTCCGAGCTCAACTGCTGCTTTTGGGTTAACTCAGCTTTATTTCCCAAAGCTGTGTATATCCTGGAATAAAGGTGCACTGTTTTGCTTACAGTGACCTACTAAGCTGTTAGACACCTGTCACCCTGCTTTAACGTTCATGCCTAGTGGTTCGTTAATGAGCCTGACAGTACACCGATAACTGTTTCTCTTTAAGATACCTAAATGCAACACGTTCCAGCCCATGTTAAGCACCCAGATCGTATATACAACGCGCATGAAGGGAGCTTTATCTGGCTGCCACAGGGCTGCATGCAGGCGGGATTCTTTCAGCTGCCTGCCTGTTTGGATTCAGGAAATTTGTAAGAGTGATGGTGATAAGTTGGGCTGATGAGGAATGAAGATCTGCCTTACCGCCTCTAGTCTCCTCTGGCACATGAGTTACAGCTCCGAGCCAGGCGCCCTGGATTTATTCACTGCTGAATAGAACTGTAAATCAGCCAGCATGGCAGAATTGATAACCTTGAATGGAAGGTATGATACCTTTAACACCGTGTAACAGACATTCTGATGGGATGCAGCCTTTGCTTGCGTACATCATGCGCACACATGCAGCGCATGTCTTGTCCGGAACATCTTATTTTCGTGGACTGAAACTAGTTTATCCATGACAGAGCCGGCTGCGGACTGTTAAGTCAGGGACGAGTGAACTTCTGAGCAACGCAAACAGTTGACTCCACGGGTATGGCTGGAGTTGGAATTTCATAGATAACTCATAGTTTCTTTCTTTCTTTCTTTTTTCGTTCTTTCTCTCTACCACCAGAGCCCTGTAAAATATGAATGAACACGTGTTCACTGGTTGAAAAAAAGTCACCTGTACACTTAATGTCTTTTAGATCCTTGTTGAGTTGATGGTCGTTGAAGTGCTTTCCCTGTCATGCTGACACACTCCTCTTTTTGTCTGTCCAATCCTCAGAGAGAAGAACTTTAATGGCTTCCAGGTAGAGAGAAAGAGACAGCGATCAAGATGAATTCGATTCCTTCGATGGACAGGCATATACAGCAGACCAATGACAGACTGCTGTGTATCAAACAGGTAAGCTGACAGCGGATTCCGACTTGCTTCGCTTACACGTGTAGATTGAGCTCGTCAGCTGTAATACAAATTCTATCCGGACGTACAGCCTGGATTTCTTTATAAATGTCAAAACAGGGTGCGACACTCGTCTTATTTCTGTTGCAGCCCTTCATAAAGCCTGCATACAAATATAGCTTGAGCGGTGGCACATGTGTGCAGTTGGTAGCTGAGCGTTCACGGCTGCTTGGCCTGCCTTAAATGGCGATGTGTTAGCTTTCCAATTGGCTGGGCCTGGATCGGGTTGCAGAATGGGGCCAGAGCCGAGGTGCTGCTGCGTGGCCCCTTTCCCAGGCATTTCAGAAGCTTTTGTGTCTTGCACATGATAACATTTCGCTCGTCTGTTGAAATATCAGACAGATATCAGGCAAATATCTAGTGATCATGGAAGAAGGTTCTTAACTGCACATGAGTTCAGATCATCTACAGTAAACACGCAGGTAGTTCTGACCCAGGGCTATGCGTTGTCATATTTTTAAAAAACGTTGCTAATTGCTTGACAGTGCGTTTGTTATGAGTGCAGGTGTGACTCTTTGTTGCTGTTGACAGCTTTATGAGAGTGCAGTTCATGACTCTGTGTGCGCTCCTGAGCGTTTATTGTATCTCACTCGCGTGTGCGTGTTAACTCTTGGCTTTTGTTATATCTGCCCTCTCAATTATACCGGTCTGTGGCGTTAACGGATGCCAATTGAAATGTTTCACCTGCTTAATTCATAACAAATGACATTACTGGCTTTATTATGCATGCCAGATTGTGGCTTATTAACCAAAAAGACAAAACACCATCGATTGACACTCATTAATCAAATTGAAATGGCACATTTGGGGTGTGGTGAGTGTGCAGTAGATCAGGCGTGACAGTCATGTCAGTCTGTATGGGTCGTGATTGCCAGAGTTCTGTGAGTATTTGTATTTGCATGCAGCCCAGTGCACTGTTCTGTTTTGATTCGGGGGTGCTGGCTGGAGGCCAGTGTGTGTGCTGTGTTTTTTCACTGCAGCAGGTACAGCCTGATCCTGTCTACCGGTAAACAAGGGCACCTTATCACTCCAGGTCTGTCTTTGAAGCCTGGCTGCCTGGGAGGCTGATACTCTGCATCTAATGGGGACTTTTCTTCTTTCTTTCTTCTGTCTTTGGCCTGTGACATGCTGCTCTCTTTGCTGCTACTGTCTTTGCCTCATTGTCATAGAGACGTAAGCCAGAATGATGGACGGTCGAACAGATATGCCATATCTGATGCTAGCTTTCTAAAGTGTCTAAAAAGTGACGCGTGAACTTTTTTTTACAAAGTTCCCGAACATGAGAGATCGATCAACCTTACACAGTTCAGGCTTATTATTAAAAAGCCCATTTCTTAAGAACTTACACTGCATGTAATCGGTGAGATGATGCGCTAGATTTTGTCTACGAATTTACATCTAAATGTAATTTTGAAATGTCAGGTTTGGAGCATCTGCATGAGGATGACTACAAAATTTAACATAATTTTCTTATTACGGCTTTAATCTCAACATCTCATCAACTGCTGCTTGAGCATATACTCAACAATATTACTTTCACTAAAGTACCGACATCTCCTATCCGTTAGCCGTCGATATTTTCTTCAAGGTAGTCAGTGGAAAGGAGTAATATTTTCCTTCCCTTCATTGCTGAAGGACTTTCATTTACACAGGCCTTTCCCTGCATATCTCGCTCAGGGCTCCTGATGCACAGTTAAAGCCACATGCCCAGCAGAGAGCAGCTGAAAGCTATCAAACAAAATGAGAACTGCTTCAGTGACAGCCCCTACGCCCTTACAGTTGCACTTCAAACTAAATTCCATGCAGTGTTTATCCTGGATCTGGCACACCATTACTTTCAGCTCCTTAGAGCAAAACTCCCTCCTGTTCAGAGTCTATATAACGCTTTATTGTTCACAACACTTCCCTAGGAGCACTTAAAAATGTTATCTCAGATGATCAGAACAATTAATTTGCCCCTTCCTCTTCAAGACGAAGAACTTCAGTGCTTGAAATTAATTAGGGAAACATGGCGGCGCAACTCAGTTTTAATTAGAAAGCCTATTCCTATGTTCTGGAGCAGGACTGAATTACTATTCCCACGCAAGTGGAATACAAATGCGTGGTGCTAGTGAGCCATGCTCTGCTTCTAAAGCAGCCAGATGTGTAGTTCACATCCTCATACTGATGAGATGAGCACCCTCACTGCTCTGATGGTACAAAATTGGAAGAAAAAAAAGATTTGCATTCGATTTGATTAGACATGTCTGTCATGTCGTTCAGATCTAGACTGTCGTTAGAAGGACAAATGTTGGAAGATGTAAAAGTCTTGCTTGTACTCGTCTTACCCAAACTTAAAAGAGCAATACGAGGCTTTGTCATTGTTTCTCAAGTGACAAATCGCCGGAGCCCTGTGGTGGAGGGGTCATGTTTGGACAGTGTCAGCGTGGCAGGGGGAAAGGTGGAGCACTGAGTTTTGGCTGACGCTCGCGGAACACCTGTGCCATAAGCTGTGCCAACTGCGCTTCAGCAGCTCTCAATGCACACATTAGCTCAACTGTGCCACTAAACACACATTTACACATTTTTTCCCCTCCCCTCTGTCTTACCTTTAGTTTTCTCCCCCTGGTTCTTACTCGGGATTCGTTTCAGAATACCAACTCAGTCAAACGCAGTTTCATCTCAACCAGCTTTTTGGCAGGAGGAGATTTTTCCCCAGCCCACACTGCCCTTATGCTGCGCAGCGTTTACTCAGCAGGGCTGTGCGGCAGCACACACTAGCTCTTTGTCACATGAGCTCTTTGTCAATGGAAACCAAAGCCGCTCATTCAAATGGCGACCTCTGCTGCCCCCCCAGAGACAATGCTGCTTCCTTGAAGCAAGCGGGGAAGAGGAGGTGCCCGTCAACAAGCATAATGGAAGTTTTCAGAGTGTGCGCCGTCTTCCTCTCGGCACAGCCGAACAGCACTGGGCCATTTCCAAAGGCAGAGCTCTGAAGAGGCTGGCTCATTTGTTTAAATTTCTCATCATGTCTTGTGAGCAGTAGTGTGATAGGGATGGGAAGGAAAGGAGGGGTTTACTCAAAGAAAGGATAAACAATTTCAGGGCTCAATAAAAAAAAATAATCTGTGAAAAAGAATAAGCCTCTTCTCATTCAGTGCCTCAAAGCTTCCCTCATGTGCATTCTTTTGTTTACCGGCCTGCTTGGCTACTGCTTTCAGTGTTGCGGATCTATTACATCTTAGTGGACAAAAGATGATGAGGAGGGTGGATTAGGACACGCTGGGGTGGTGTGAGCAGGCCTTGAGCTCTTTGTTAATGGGAAGGAGTTGGGGGTGTCGGGGGGGTGGGCGGTGATCCATCCCAGAATGCACAGCTGCGTTCAAGCCGGGAGGCCTGGTGTTTAGTGGCTGGGTCTTCACAGGGTCACCCAGATGCTGCAGAGGTTAAGCAAAGATTGAGCAGGAGGAGCTGCAACTCTCACCAGAGACAGACTTGAACATATAAACAACCCTCACTTAAAATGCCTTTTATCTCAGAATGCTCTGAGGCATCTTTGGAGAAGAATTTGACTTTTCTGTGAAGGTCAGGATGCCCAGTAATGCAAAAAAGGTTTACTAAATAGTGCGTAGATTTTACTGTACCTTTTTTATGTAAGGACCTAGACAAACTTTAAGCTCTGATTTAGTGATTCTACTTTGGCTTTGGGAGAAATCTCATTATTATCTCATACAAGAACAGATGTGCCAACACCTAGTTTATACTGTGCTTATCTCTTTTCATTGAGGGGATTAAATCCGAAAACATTCAGTGAATACGCTCATGTACTCACTACTTCCTGAATTAAACACATCGCTGTGAGTCAGAATCGCACTCCTTTTTTTAGCACATGGCGGCACGCCTTCCAGGACAACGTTCATTTAGTTTTGATCAAATTTTGACAAACCTCCTACAAAATCTACTAAATCTACACAAGCAAGTCATCACTGTGTGCAAATGTGTGGAGCAGATTTTGTACTCGTATTGTGAAACAGTTTGTACTCGGATTTTACTATTTGCAAATGTGAAGAGCACGTTTTGCAAATACAAACGAAAACACCCATAAGATGGCATCTGAGATATCACATGACTCCCGGCGGTTTTCTTTCACGTCCTCCCTGAAAGAAGAGTAAATGTGTAAGGCCAGTTTGGTAATCTTAATTTATGATTTGTAAATATGAAGCACAACCCACAGTGGTAAAACTCAACATTCGCAAATATGAAGAGAATAGTTTGGAATCCCAAAAACGTTCGGATCTGTAAGTATGAAACATAAATTATAGCCATAAATCATCAGAAGGTATCTGGGGGGAAAAACTTGCAGAAGTGTGAGTAAGGAGTTGCTAAAGAACTGTGACTATAAACCAGTGTTTGTAACAGGGAGTGAGAGGTGGATTTCTATTAGAAGAGACACTAACACACTGAGTCAGTTTCTGACCATAATTGCAAGATGAGGCAACATACAGCAAGCCTACCTAAGCTATCGTTACAATTTGTAGTAAATAGTCTTTTAGCTTGCTGTCTGCTCCTGCTGATATAGTATTCATTCATTCATTCATTCATGCCTGTATAATCATAGTTTTAACCTAGACAACCAGATAAGATACAGATTTATAAATAATAATAAACAATTCATAATGATGGGCAACAATGTGGCTCGGTGTGTAGCACCGTCGCCTCACAGCAAGAAGGTCCCAGGTTCGATCCCCGGGTGGGGCGGTCTGGGTCC
>JAOVVG010000042.1:15407751-15418255 GCA_028566375.1 Leptodoras nelsoni | reverse complement strand
TGCCTTCAGTGAGAATCTACAATGTAAATAGTCATGAAAATAAAGAAAACGCATTGAATGAGAAGGCGTGTCCAAACGTTTGGCCTGTACTGTATGTTCCTTTTAAGTAGTTAGATTTGATAGCATTATTATAAGTCATCTTTACTTTACAACACTTCTTTGCATGTGCCTAAGACTTTTGCACAGTAATGTACTAATGTATTAATAATAACTTTTATTTATTACAGTAACTTAATAAGATTACTTCTTGAACCCTGGGTTTTATCATATTGGGTTTTTTTTTGGTCTGAATTTTTTGAAAGCAATAAGTCCCTCAGGAACATGCCTTAGAGTGATCATATCAGTGGGTTTTAGGGAGTCTGCTTTGTGTCCTGCCTAAGAACACTCGTAGATAAAATCACTGTAATGCAGACCCTCCTGTGGCTTATTGCTTTATGCTCTTATTAATATCCGTTTGTTGCGTTCTGCTCCGTGCTGCTTTCTGCTTCTGCCTGCTGATTCCCTCGTCCTGTGCGTGCAGTAAAGAGGAATTTTAGCAGCGTAGCAGCGTCCTCTGGGAACGCGACGCTGAACGGAGAGGATGGCGTGGAGCAGACGGCCATCAAAGTGTCCCTTAAGTGTCCCATAACATTCCGGCGGATCCAGCTTCCAGCGCGGGGACACGACTGCAAGCATGTGCAGGTAATCAGTGGTGGGGAAAAAAACAAGTCCGAAATTGCATGTAAACACAATTCAGAATTGTGTGGAAATAGTTATCTGAACGTGCTGAAATTCTGATGCCATGAAAATGAGGTCACTGGATACCAGATGATTTTCGACAGCATTTGTGAGTCAGACATCTTGCGCAAGTCACACATCATTGATATGCTTCCATGTTAGTCAGTATTTCAGTATTTCAGACCACATTAGCTCTCGGAGAGACGATTTATGTCTTTGAAAGTGTGAGCCCATATTTCACACATGCACATAAGTGAGCTATAATTTCCATACAAATCCATTCAAATTCCACTTTCTGTGTTATGAACTCAATCATTCCACTTTCTGCGTTATAAACTCAATCATTATGTTAAGTTATGTCTGTTTGCCTGTCGCTGCACAGCAAACTGTTTGCACTGTAATGAGGCTCAGAATAAACACAGATGTGCTTTTTTGTTTACTGCCTCAGTAACAACTGCCATGACACTTTTTTAAGTGAACTTTGTTACAATTACGGCTGGCGCAACTTCAACTGTCACCACTTTCCGTGTTCCATAGAGACTGTTATGCTTACAGGTGCTGGGGATTTTTACAGCATTATTAAAAACTAAGCATTATGTCAGAAGAGGGGTGCTCGGGGGAGATTTGCAGTGTGACTCAAACGGACGCTTGCTTAGGATCTTCATCAATATATGTTGCATCCAGTTAGTTTCTTGTTGGATTTTTGTGAATTAGTGACAGGTTTTGCGTTTTGATTGAAATAGTTTCACTGTTACTGATGTTGCCTCTCTGTGCAGTGTTTTGACCTGGAGTCCTACCTGCAGCTGAACTGTGAGAGAGGGACATGGAGGTGTCCTGTATGCAAGTAAGTTGCAAAACTCCAGAAAGCCACTGTGCTTTTTGCTGTTGAACCAAGATCCAAGATGGTGTTTTTGTCTTTTTACATAACTTCATAATTTATATGGCTCTCTCTGTCCCTAGTAAAACTGCATTACTGGAAGGTTTGGAAGTGGACCAGTACATGTGGGGAATTCTTAATGCCATCCAAAAGTATGTAAAAACCTCAACCAGAAGCACATTTAGTTCTTTTTCGTATTCCAATAAACTATTTAGCCAAACTATCACATAACTTTTCTGTGTACGTCCAGTGTTTAGACCTGTATAAGCCATTAGGGTTCTCATAACCCTCTGTTTTTTTGCCCTCCTTAGTTCGGAGTTTGAGGAGGTCACCATTGACCCCACATGTAGTTGGCGGCCCGTGCCCATAAAGTCCGACCTGCACATAAAGGAGGATCCAGATGGCCCTCTGGCCAAGCGCTTTAAAACCATGAGTCCCAGTCAGATGATCATGCCTAATGTGATGGAGATGATTGCTCAGCTGGGACCAGGACCCTCACCCTACACCTCCCTTCCCCCTCAGCATGGAGGGAACAATACGGAGTACACCAGCCAAGGTACTCCAGCGTAAATCAAATCAGAATGTTATGTCCCTCCTAGACGTGGAAAAATATTAACAATGATTTTTCCATTTGGCTCAATTTCACAGGTGCACATGGACATTCATTTTAAAAGTGACATTTATATCACAGACATTATGAACACATTAGCTTGCTTTCAGCATAAGTGAAATAAAAGTGTCATAAATTCACTGGCTGGTAAATATGGAACAAAATGACAATTTTATTGCATGCCATGTGACCTTCATATCTTTATCGCGCATTGACCTGCCATACAGAGGATCTCTTGGCATATGTCGGGGCTTTGTGTATCTGTGTTTCAATATATTTTATTTACAAGTGAATAAGATTGGATAACTGTAAATACAGTTGGATATATAAATAGAAAATAGATTCATTCTTTAAAAACAAAAGGAATGGCTTTTTGCAAGATGTTTTTTTGTACATTTTGATAGACACAGATGTACCTACAGCTACACCTGTAGGTTTTTAAAAGGCTCAGAGTACCTCTCTGTCTCTCTCTTTCTTTCTCTGTGCCTCTGCCTAACTGTGCCTGAGGTTACAGCTTCTCATTACTCTTCTCTGCCTCTGTTTGTCAGGCAACAGTTACCAGGGCCATGGAAACTTTGACATTCCACACAGTAATTCTGGTGGAGGAGCTCCAATAAATGACTTCATGCATGGCCCGCAGCTTTCGCACCCTCCGGATGTACCCAACAACCTCATGGGTCCAGACAAACCCCTGAGCCACGGCATGGCCGACTCGGTAAGACACCTGCTTCCACACCTGTCGGATTTCTGACATCAGCTCCTGCCTCATTCAACACCGCTGATCTCATTCGAGCGTTGTTCATATTAAACACTCCAGAGTCTTCTTTCTTTTTTTCAAACATGAACCCTTGTTTTGTATAGTCTTTAATGTTGTTTTCATCCCTTATTTTCAAAATGACTCATTTTAACAACAATTTAACAATTGGAATTATTAAGTTAAAAAAAATAATATGAAGAATTGTTACATATGTTCTGTTGAGTGATTTGTTTGTCCTAAAAGTGAATAGAGGGTTTAAAGATTTTGAATAATTGGTTAAAACAGAACATCCTATCACATGACCTCTCTCTTATTTGGTTATGCACTTTTGAATAATTTTCAGTAAAAATAAAATGATGCTAATAGTTGAGAGAAATCCTGTCATACATCATTTTAAAATAAATCTATAATTGTCTTGTTGAAATAAAAAGTGATTCCCATTGCTGACTAAACCTCCGTATTATAAATCTGGTATTAGCCTTCGGGGTCAAGCTGCATGGCTCTAACCTATATTTGTTTGGCTGCTCATGCTCCCCATTACCCATAATGCCTTACTGCTTCTATCTGCTCTCCCTGTAGATGCCTCATCCTGTGAGTGCTGAGCAATCCCATGCTTCTATGCCGCCTGGCATGCACGTATCGCCCCACCCCAACAACCAATCAGCACAGCCATTACATCACAGCGGCCCTTCGTCTGGCCCGCCCCCGCGGCAAGCCCCACCCCTGCAGCAGCAACAGCCTGGCCCCAACAGCCACACGCATGGTGACATGACCTTTAATCCCGGGGCTGAGGGCCAGGTAGGCAGTCAGGGGGCAGCGGACATGCCCGAGCCCTCTCTGGAGGTGAGTACTGTCACTGCTCAGAGCAACGCTACATTAGTCATTTCTCTGGGCTTTGAATGTGGCCTTAAATAGGAAAAGGGAAAAAAATTATATCACATTCTTTTAAACAAATTGAGTTATGCCCTTCTGAGAGTTCAGTGGTGGTGACTCATGCTGTGTCGGCTGGTGACGTTGAAGACGAACTAATAATACCATAACATCTTAATAAATGAATCGTAATAATAGCAGTAACCTTATATTAAACAAATAGGCATTTAGGTAAGTCTCTGTTTGAGGTGATTGCTCAGAACACAGTTATATTCATAGCTTGTAAACCTGAAGCTTATTCTCAATCATATTATAATCAAATTACAGCAAGTTTCAAAAAGATGGACCCAATTTCAAAGCAGTATATTTCACGATGGCAACATTACAGAAAAATTATAACGTATTTTAATACATCAATTAAAACGTACATTAATACAAAAAAATAAACGGTTTAATGAGTTATCAAGTTTTAGTAACCATTTTATAAATGCTCTATGTGCCCTCAAACTGCTGTATGTACAACACAGAGACTAAAGTAGAATTAGTCCCAAATGCCTCTTCAAGTGTCTTCTTCCACTGAGGTCACTGATGGTGTGATTCTGTTTTTTAGATCCACCAGATTATTCGCTAATGGTGGCACAAAAACACAGATGTTGACGTATCCACACAAGAAAAGGTCACGGTGTGTAATGTCTGGGGATTTTGGGGGCCAAGAATGTAGCACCAAGTCTTAGGGTCCCATGTGACCTAGACAGTGTTGAGCCTAGGGGCTGTTTGTGCACTGGGAGAGGCATCTAGAGGTAATCATTTGAAACTCTATGCCCTGTTCTTTCAAGTGGTAAGAGTTTCATTCACAGGCGGTTCGTAGTTGCAGAGATTTCAAATTGGGTCCATCTTTTTAAAACACCCTGTATATTAATAATAT
The DNA here is from genome assembly GCA_028566375.1 of Leptodoras nelsoni. Classification (NCBI taxonomy): domain Eukaryota; kingdom Metazoa; phylum Chordata; class Actinopteri; order Siluriformes; family Doradidae; genus Leptodoras; species Leptodoras nelsoni. The sequence continues at coordinate 15,413,499 of JAOVVG010000042.1, read as the reverse complement.
AATCATTATGTCATATACCAGACCACTTTAAAGGAACATCTTTACTGCTGCTTATTCATGCAGTTACCCACTAAGCCAATCATGTGGCAGCTGTTTAGTGCATAAACAAATGCAGATACAGGACAAGAGCTTCAGTTATTGCTCATGTCACACATCAGTATGGGGAATAGTGTGATCTCGGTGTCTTTGACGCTGGCATGGTTGTAGGTGCCATTCATACTTAGTCATTTTACAGTTTGTATTCAAGGAGCAAATATACTTGATTATGAATTTAAAGGAAAGTTCTTGAGTACTTGCTGAATAACACACTTCATAATGCACTACTGTTCCTGATCAGAAACCGTTCTTGTTGTCCTGTGTGCAGCTGCTGCCTGAGCTGGCCAACCCAGACGAGTTACTGTCATATCTGGACCCTCCGGACCTCCCAAGCAACAGCAACGATGATCTGCTCTCCCTCTTTGAGAACAACTGACTTACCTAACCCACCTATACCTGAGGCACTGACAAGTTCAGCAGTCAGGAGTCGATCAGAACCCTGACCACCAATTCAGTACTTTAAAACCCCGAAACACTCGTCCTCCCTCTGCCTCTACTTGTGTAAATATCTCGCTCTTTTACGGACATCCTTTTTCCACACATGTATGGCAGCCATGTTGGTTGGCACTAAAGTGATATTTCAATACTAATATGAAAAAAAAACTGTGCAGCTATAATCATAAGAATATATGTCACACAGAACTGTATGTGTGCTCACTAGGAAAGTGTTGTAGCATTTTTTAAATTCAGTTTTTCCTTTTGTGAAAAGCACCTGAATAGAAAAAAAAAAGATACTTCCTGTACTGGCTTATGTGCGTGTCCCCCACGAGCATTCTGAGCATTTGTTCTTCCAAGCTTTACGTCCACAGCTTCCCATATCTCCATCTAGTGTTTTTGACTGGATGTCCTCACTGTATGTCAGAAGTCCCTTGGAAAAAAAGCACAACAGCATTCAGTGGAACAGCAACAAGAAGACTGAAAAGGAAAACATCACAGGAACAAAAGGCTGCATCACAGTCGCTGAGAGGTTTAGTGTCATAGCGATGTGGTACGCCCATCTCACAGACTAATGCCGGGCCTCTGAAGTCGTCTAGCTCGTGTGGAATGTGTGAAAGCCTGGCGTGCAGGAAGCCCCTTCGGATCGGCATATCGTATCTCATTTCGTCCGCCATATTCACTCTCGAGCGTTTTATTCGAATCGAACCAAGTTCCTGAGGGCATTGTGACAATTCATTTCACTGTTTTTTTTTTTTTTTATAGGAACACCAACATATCAATGCTGTATGTGTGATCATGTGCATTAATAACCAGCACTGTACCTCCTTCACAAAACCTCTCCATCTCAGCGTACTGTGGAAGCAAAGTTGGTGGGCAACGCAATTCATTTTGTAACGTAAGAAGTAATGCAATCACTTTCGAAAGAGTAGTTTGAGTGTCAAAACATCCGTATCCTCTGTCAGCTGTCTCTTCTGGGAGTCTTTTCCCATTGAAATGCATGAGCTTTGTCCCTCCCAGGCCTGTGATGTCATGAATAACAAGAACTCCCTGTGTGCATACCGTGTGTTTTCTTGTGCACTCGTGCCAATCCCACATTGTTTTAGTGACCGAAACCAAGTGTAGACTGATTTACTTTCTCAAAACAGACGTGTTCAGACGTGTACCTGTCCAGTTTTTTTTTTAATTCATTTTAAACAAGAACTATGTTCATGTAAAGACTAAGTTTGTTCTGCACAATATATTGTTCATGATATAATTCCTGTTTTCCCCTGTTGGTGTGACTCTCTAAATGTACAGTGTATGTGCGTTTATTACGAAATGGCCATGTATTACCAAAGTTCTGCATAGTGATTGGAAGAGATGGCCCAAACCTGTCGTACAAAGCTAATACTCTTCTTGTGAGATGGTTAAGCATGTAAGTGACACCTTCCTTTCCATCAGCGCCTTCACACGACCATATCATTATCACGTAGTATTGTATGGTACAGTGACTTTTATGGTCTTCGTTTTGTAGAGCTTACACGCCTATGTACAAGTCTACATAATCGCTTTCATTTTTGTCCCCATAACCAAGTGAAAGAGTCTCCGAAATTATTTATCTTCCCCCACCCCCCCACGTGCATATGTTTTGCCGTTCGGCCCAAGATCAAAAAGGAAACCACTGAACACATCAGATCACTTTAACTAAGTTTAACAGTTTTCGTGTTATGAAACAATAGAAATTCAGCATAATAGGAAAAAAAAGCTGTGCTCATTCATTTCATTTCTCTTTAATCATCAGAATGTCCTGTATGTTGGCTTTAAGTTGTATTTTTCTGATTTGGTGCTCATTCAATTGTTTGAGCTTCATAAACGCATAGAGCGGAATCTCGTTCACAACGTATTTTAATTCTTCAATGTTCGTTTCCATTTTAAATTATTTCGTATCACGGACTGTTGGTGTTCAGTTATGTATAGACCATATGTTCACTGATGACACATTTGACGTCCTGAACAGGCAAATGTGCTTAAGCCCATTTAGCTCCAGTTGCTTTGTAATTCACGTGTATATCTTTTTTTCTTTTTCTTTTTTTTGTAAACTGATGCACTGCCACATTTTTGTTCTTACTTTGTAGACACCTACAGACAGAAACTGAACTGAACTCTCCACTTGCACATTGGTTACACTGCAGGTTGATGAGCTGAGTCCCTGTTTCAGACCTGTCACTTACTGTAGCTGTACAGCTCATGGAGAAGGAAGCGAGGCGAGGTAGAGACAGTTACAGTGAAATGAATTAGAGGCGGTTTGTCCCTGATTCGGCCACAGGTCTCAGTGGGAAATGGTTTGAAAGAACGTCCTAGCAGGGGACATAAGGGATGCATGTACATATGTAAATGACAAATAGAGACACGTTAACAGAAATGTATTCATTTTCCCCAGGGGAATGTGCATTGTGTATTTAGAATTTGTAAAGCTTGCAACCTCCTATCAGACTCGAATTGGGTAAAATGAATCTGTGTTTGTTAGCGTCTGTGGAACCTCCTTCCATTTTTTTTTTGTTCTTTCGTTTCGCTTATGTAAAATATTTCCAATGCCTCCTAGAAAAGGGGAATTATGGGGGTGAAGAGACACACTTGTTTCACCTTTGTGTAATTAGCTTCCGTGTATTGCTCCATTACCTGTGTACTCTATAAGGTGCTACAAAAGATGAAGAAAATCCTGGGGAATAATTTGGAGGACGGGGCATGGGGCCTGGAGTGGTTCCAAAAGATTGTAACCAAATTTAATAGTTTGTACAATTTTGATATCACGATCAGAGGGAAGGGAGGGGGGGTACAATCTGAGGTGATTGGCACCTAAAGTGGCAGTTGTCTTTTTCGTTTTGTACATTCTGTGTACAATCATTTCATATTCTAAACTGTTCGGAAGAAAAAAAACTAATTGTGATTTTTAGTCTTGCAAAACTGTATGTAGTTAGATGCTGTGACATCCTAATATTTATCTAATAAATATGTATTCAGATGAAACATGCTCATTAAGTTGTTAGTCTGTTCTTTGTCTGTTTGCCTGGTTTGAGCTAATGCTCTTCTGTCTATATAAAACCAGCGTTGCTTAAGTCTGTTTGTCTAATGGGGAGATTTTTGGGATTCAGCCATTCGTACTGGTATACACCGATACATTACCGTAACATTAACACCACCTGTCTAAGGTAGCGTAGGTCTCCCTTGTGCCGCCAAAACAGCTCTGACCTGTCCAACGTTGGTCCAGCACATTCCACAGTTGCTCCAATGGCTTGAGATCTGGGGAACCTGGAGGCCAAGTAAACACCTTTAACTCTTTATCATGTTCCTCAAACCGTTCCTGAACAATTATCCAGCTGACAATACTGTTGCTGTAAAGGGGTGTACTTGGTCTGCAACAGTAGCTTTTACATGTTAAAGTAACACCCACATGAGTGCCAGGACCCAAAGGTTCCCAGCAGAACAATTCCCAGAGTGACACACTGCTTCTGCCGGCTCGACTTCCTCCCATAGTGCATCCTTCATCAGGTAAGTGACGTACACACACCAAGCTCTCCCCATGCTATAAGAGAAAATGTGAACTGTGTCAGTCCAGGACACCTTCCATTGCTCCATTGTTATTAATAATTAATATACAGTATACACGTTACATGGCCAGACGCTTGTGGCCACCTGACCATCACACCCATATATGGGTCTGTTGCCACAAAGAAGCAGACAATTGTATAAGATGTCCCTGTATGCTGTAGCATTACAATCCCCCTTCAGCAAAGCAACATCCATGAAGTAGAAGCAGAAACCTTTATTTGTCACATGGACATTATTGCACAGTGAAATTCCTTTCTTAGTAGCTTTGTTCAGAAGTTGGGGTTAGAAAGGGTTAAGGGCCTTGATCAAGCTTGGTGGTGCAGGGGCTTGAACCTCTGACCTTCTGATCAGTGACTTTGGAGCCTTAACGGTTGAGCCATGACTGCCTTGAAAGCATAGTTTGCTGAGGAGTGGAAGAATTCGAGCGTCTACACTCCAGAAGAACTACAGAGCCCTGACCTCCATCCCTCTGAACACCTTTGGGATGAATTGGGATCCTGAGTGCACCTCAGGTTTTCTTGCCCAACCTCACCAGAGCTCTTGTAGCTGAATCCCCACAGATCCCCTAGTAGAAAGCCTTACCAGAAGACTTACTTTATAGCGCTATAAGTGGCGACTAAATCTGGGATGGGCTGTTCAAAAAACACATAGGTGTGAGTGGTGAGGTGTCCACATGGTTTCGGCTGTGTGATGCGTGTTGATTTCGCCGGGCTCAGCACTCAGCAGCACTCCGGGATGTAATACAGTAAGTGTCCACACGAGGGCGCTGTGATTTCAGCTCCACTCCACAGCGCGCTCATTCGGCGCTTCCAGCCGCGGTGTGTAAACAGACTGATTTCACCTCCAGCTGTCCTGCTGCTTTTGGGTTTGCGGTGTGTTTATAAGCCGCCACCATGTTACAACTCAAAAATCGCTTAAAATATTCTTCACTCGCAATCGCCGCCAGCCGACTGATGGCAGGAGCGGGCAGGAACCCGCTGGTCTTCCTGGACATTGCGGCTGACGGCGAGTTTATTGGCAGAATTCTAATCGAAGTAAGAAGCTGCATTAATCATTCATCTGTAGAAACTCCCTCTTTATTCGCTGCTCTGTTAAATCCTGGTCTAAAAAACAGACAAGCGGCAGATGTGTTAGAAATGTATTTGCTAGATAGCAGTATGTCATGGTTTAATCTGTACTGCTCTGGACTATAATCTCTTTTTTCCAGCTTAATGCAGACGTCGTTCCCAAAACAGCAGGTGAGAGCACACATACGGTCTGTCTGTCTATCTTTCTATCTAATTTAATTTAATTTAATATATGCACTATATTGCCAAAAGTATTCGCTCACCAGCCTTCACACCCATATGAACTTGAGTCACATCCCATTCTTAATCCATAGGGTTTAATATTATGTCAGCCCACCCTCTGCAGCTAGTAGGAGTGTGTTTATGGGAATTTGACCATTCATCCAGAAGTGCATTTGTGAGGTCAGGACTCTGTGCAGGCCAGTCAAGTTCTTCCACACCAAACTCCCTCATCCATGTCTTTATGGACCTTGCTTTGTGCGCTGGTGTGCAGTCATGTTGGAACAGGAAGGTGCCATCCCCAAACTGTTCCCACAAAGTTGGGAGCATGAAATTGTCC
>JAOVVG010000042.1:15393409-15404997 GCA_028566375.1 Leptodoras nelsoni | reverse complement strand
CTGCATGTCTTTGGACTGTGGGAGGAAACCGGAGTACCCGGAGGAAACCCACGTGAACACGGGGAGAACATGCAAATTCCACACAGAAATTTTCCAGGTCGCCCCACCCGGGGATCAAACCCAGGTCCTTCTTGCTGTGAGGCGACAGCGCTATCCACTGCGCCACCGTGCTGCCCCTGTATTTAAGTGTTTTTTTTATTATTATTTATTTCAAGAGAAATAAAATGGACGTTGGACTTGTCAGTTGTTGGTGAAGTACAGTGGGATAAGAGGAATAAAACACTTCAGGACATGCTGTTATTGGAAAAGAATCAACTTCTGGATAACTTTGTGCCACTTGGCGTGGATTATCTTCCAGCATGTCCCTTTTGTTTTTTTGTTTATTTACTCTGTACTTAAAGGTTAGGTGTTCTCATTATTGAATCTGACCTGGGTTCATTGTTGTATTTTTCAGAGAACTTCAGAGCGCTGTGTACAGGAGAGCATGGCTTTGGATATAAGGGGTCCATTTTCCACAGGATCATTCCTGAGTTCATGTGTCAGGTATTTGTTCTTCCCCAGTTCGTACAGGCATTTCATTCCATTCCATTACACACACCTGTATAATCTACTGTGACGTTTCACAGGTCTGTGAAGAAGCGTATTTTATACAACCTCGAGATTTCCTCTAGCTTATTTCAAAAGAAGGCATAACGTGCTGTTTGTAAAATAGCGTTTAGGTATTATTCATCTGTACTGAGCGAATGCAGCGTGTGGGCCTGGGCCTGTTCGACGGTTTGATCACTTTTATTTCTACAGGGAGGAGATTTCACAAATCACAATGGCACTGGAGGAAAATCCATTTATGGGAAGACTTTCAAAGATGAGAATTTTAAGCTGAAACACACTGGACCAGGTGAGGTAACAACTTAGGACCCTTTTGTTATTCTTAGCCTTTCAGGATTTACTGGTTATAAGGAAATATGAGCATTTTGTTTTTAAAAAGTGTTATTTATAAAGACATTACATAGACCCATGTTATCAATCCAGAAGAATAAGAAGTACACAATGACAATGATATGATGCTACAGTACAGTGTGAGGTAAGAAAAATGGATTTAAGCTCATACACACACATGAAATTATTCCTTAGGTTATATCTGTTAGGAGGAATCGGCTTCCGCGCATGTCAGGAAGGGGAGCTGCTGTCTAGATATGACCAGCTTCTGTTTCTAATTGCTGGTGTAATTTTTATTTTCTAACATTGCGTTAACATTCTATTAAAAGGTTACGCCGGTACAGATAGTACTATATTTGAATATATGTAGTCCAGGATATTTCAGTTCTATCTTTCCGGTTTAGTAATATGACCGTTTGGGCTATTGTTAGTTATGTATAAATGTTTGGGGCTGTCAGGGATTTTGAATGATGGTACGTAGATGCCTGATTCACTTCTACATGACTCCACTAGATGGTGGCACAGGACTCAGCGGTAAAGAGCAGGGCTTTTGTAATTCCCTTGTGAACGACCTACTTTTAGAGTAAGTCAACATCAGTGCCTCTACAGTGCATTTTTGGTGCCAGGGGGTTCCTAAACCAACAGACCCTCCTGATAGATTGATATGGCCAAATAGTGTTAGCTTGTGCAATACTGGCCTGGATGTAATTATAGTAGTGAAGCATAACTTACCCAATCCAGATGTGCCCTCTGCACTGGTATTCCTTACCCCCACCCGCTTATTCCTGTGGAACCTTCTTGGTATGATGTGGCCACTAAATCATTTTCAGTTGTAAAGCATTTACTAAACTGTACAATATGATACATGTCAGTAATGCATTACGGATCGAGGCTGCACTGCGTCATGTTTTCTCGTCTCGATCTTCGCAGGTGTGATGTCAATGGCAAACTCTGGGCCAAACACTAACGGATCTCAGTTTTTCATCTGCACTGCCAAAACCGAATGGTACACAGACACTGAATACACTCACGCAGGACCGAGCCGTCGTACTGACACTATAGTATAATGACACGCACTGTTGCTCTGTTTAAGGCTCGTTTTTTGTGGTGCTTTATTAACTCTGAAGTCTTAACACTTCATAGTATGTGCTTCATGTTGTCTCTCTTTCTCTCATTCTCTCTTTCTTCCTCAGGCTTGATGGCAAACACGTTGTGTTTGGTCAAGTGAAAGAGGGCATGGAGACTGTCAGGGTAATGGAGTCCAATGGTTTGCATGATGGAGGAACACTTAAGAAGATTGTCATCACAGACTGTGGGGAACTTAAATAATACACGACTTTACACTGTACAGAGCTGACAACTGACTGTTCTCGTGTAAATGATTCATCTCCAGCCGTTGCTTTCGCAGCCAGTTTTACATTTGGATGTAATTCTTCATGGGTACAGGGATGTCATGTTTTCTATCGGTTTTGATTCCAATAAACATGACTCATTTTTACATGTGGGGAAATTAGTGTCAGTGCTTTATGCATGCTACGTAAGCACATCTGCACTGCATGCTAAGTCTTAATTAGTCAAATTAAACCAAAGCTCTACACGAAAGATTTGTTTGGGAAAAGTGCATATAGTTTGTATAACTCCGAAACTCAATGCCTGTGCCTTTCATTTTTAATGGCTGAAATGTCGTTTCCAGACGAGGGTTAGAGCTTTTTCTTCGTATCCCAGACCTACAAAATGTGCACGTGGGATTTTAGTTCAAATGCACAAAGTGAATTTCCACCTTTCTACACCACTGCGTTTTGAACCCTAACGAACAGCTAATCTAGTTGCCCTCTTTTTAAAGTTTCCTGACAACCTTTTTTTAGCCAAGACTTCCTGTCCCCTAGAACAGGACGTGACATCATATCTTGTGTCCATGAAACTTCTCCACCTTAAGGTCAGATTGGCCTCTTTTATCCGGTGCGCAAGCCAAGATTTCTGCTACGTCGCTTGCCAAAAACCGTCTATACATTCCCTGCCCTATGCGCTATGAGTTGAGGTGGAGGTGTAGCTTATCACAGTAATGCGTTATGAAAGTAAATTATGAATCTTTGTGGAAAAACAGCCCAGGCTCTTAAATGAAACCATATGTAAGCTGAGATCACAAGGTTTGTTTGACTTCTCAGATTACGGCGTTGCCGTGGAGACGCTCCCATTGCCGTTCCGTTGAAGTCTACATTGTTGTAAAACAAACGTGATATAATTTGGGCCTCCACCCTCTTGTGAAGTTTTGAGTGATTTGGAATATGTAGTCCAATTACAGAAACTTGGCTTTCCTGAGAAACATCTGTCCCACTGCCAAGCTCCAACTTTCTCATGTCACACTCACATGTTTACAATCATCACAAGTCATTATGTGAACAGTAAAAAGGCGACATCTGTCTTTTTTACTGTGGGCTGCGTGGCAAAGTATATAAATTTACTCTAGTGAAAGTATGGAGTGATGGAAATTCTCTTCCTGAACCTTTTTTTTTAAAAGCATATAGGAACCTGATGTCAGAATGACAACTATTCCTGAGGCTGGATTTAAACCTGTTAGACAAGCATCCCTTCCCAGGAACATACTCGTAATCATTAATCCAGAGCGTACTCCCTCCCCAGTATGAGATTTCAGATCTCTTGACTCTCACAGAGAGCCGAAAGCTATACAGAAATCTTTACACGCATACAGTTGGATCTAACAACAAAGGAATCCTGCTGTATGAATAAAAAATAAAAAAAGCGAGAGAAACAATGAATTTAGATTCAACGTTTTAATTCGACAAACTCTAAAAGCACAAAGTATTCGATTTTCCTAACTAACAAATAAGGCACATATCGGAATGCCATTTCATGGACTTCAAGCAACAGCCGCTCTCTCTTTAAAAAGCTCCTTTATCGCACCGTTGCTCCGTCCAATCCAATATGATTTCAAAAAACGTTACAGACATTATAAACATAAACATGATTTTCTAACTTATCACATGAGAGATTCATCAGTACATTCAGTAAATATGTATTAATCGATATACCCTACATGTGAATAAAGGCATTTAATCATAACAATCAGTTATTTGCTCCGAGAAATTACATGAACTAATATTAAATAATAAATTGCACAACAGTATACTTATTAAATCTGTTAAAATACATGCACATGCAAACTCAGCTACAGTTCTTTGTCTCACACAATTAAGCAAATCTTAAGTTCAAGAAAGATGAACACTATTCATATTCATTCTGTAACTTGGCATTAATTGGTGACATTAAAACACTCACAGTTTGATACAGTTTGACTTACAGTGGTGTGAGTCAGTCTTTTTACATGAAGCGTTAGTTATTACACGGTTATTGCTTTCCTACAACTGTTATTCCAAACGTCTGTGCAGACACACGCTGATTTTATAGTCACATTAAAGCACTTATATTTGGAGTATGTAAAGTTACTGTATATACTGAGAATATTTCAAATAAAACATAAAATGGCTTGAAAGGGCATAAGAATTATGTACCAACCTTTGAATAATATTATGTCATCATCAATATTTCCTTCATAGTGTAGTTCTGTTGCTTTTTATACAAAAAAAAGAGAAAGAAAACGCAGAAAGACCTTCCATAAATATTTCTGTAGGATAAAACCTAAGATTAATGTAAAACAATGTAAAAACTCCCAGCTCTTTTGTATCTCAAAACAAAAATCTGCCCTTTTTCGCATAAACAGTTTTCATATTGCATCATAACATTTAATAGAGCTAACTTAAAAATGATGGCCATCGAATATATACAGAAAAGCAAACATAAAATTGTATCTTTGAAAGGGAAAAAAAAAAAAAAGATCGCATCTGGTTTCAAATTGCAAAATTTTCCACATCTATACTGGTTTCCAAAATACACATATCGTTCATAAAAATAAGTTTACCTTGAAAGTGAGCTATAAAAGTCAAGTATACGTATTTCAAGACAAACACACGCACGAAAGCACTTGTTCTGTAAATGCATGTACATCACTACTTCCAAAATCGCTCCAGGCCTCTCTGGCTACGAGAGCACATCACAGGGCTTTAAAAAAAAATGAATGTAATTCTAATCTCAGCCACAGTATTCTGTTCTTTTTATGATGTTTAGAAATCAGTTAAGTTTTCAAAGGAAGTTGTGCTCCTAATCAGTATAATCTTTTAGCCTGAAAGGGTGCATAAAGTGTCTTATGTTTAACGAGAGTAAATAGCAACTAGGAAATTAGCGTCTGAGGAAAATACTACTTAGGAATAGATGTAGACGGTTTTGTTTTTAGGAATCCGCAGTAAGAGATTGCACTGAACTCTTGGCTTTTCGCTGAGAAAAACAGGCTCTGGCTGATCTACGACAAAGATCAAAACACAGTGTAACTCCTTCCAAGCTAAATGAGGCTGGAAGTAAAACTTGCCATGTACCAATGTGGGCACAGAAGAGCTATTAGCTACAAGATTCCACAGTAAAACTACATTTATTAAGTAATGGAGAAGCTTTAGCAGAAGACTAACACCGATGAAATGGCGTGACTGATTTTGAGACAGTGATCTTGCTGCTGATTCCTTGGTAGCAGACTGTAATGATGATTTAAGGCCATGAAATCAAATCTAAGGCACCACAGACAGTATTTACTGGATGGAAAAATATATTACGGTTTTGTTTTCAGTGCTAATGGGTCCGTTACTTTACCGCCCCATCAAATTCACATCTTAGACCAGCGTGTGACATGACATTTACCTCCTGGAATCTCAACGTTTCACATCACCTCTTAAAGCATTTTACACTTATCCCTTCAGGCATGGTTTATTTCTTATTTATACTATCAAAACGTTTGTCTCTACAAAACAACAATTATAGACAACATCATATATATGAGGTTAGGACTTCTAAAGTTTAGTAAACAATTATACACATTCTATATAATCGAGAAATGTGTTTCACTTTATATGTACATCTAGACTTTTGACAAGACAATATTCTGCCTGTAATACGTTCAATCAGCAAATGCTTACAAATGTGTCTACAAATGACCTTTGTTATACAAAATAAAGCTACATTTAAAGTTATAAAATAGGAAACTGCTCTTTGATCACACTCAAATGTGACCACTTAATATGTAAAGTAATTGCTTATAAAACAGAGGTAAACTACAGTATAGTCTTTCCATCTTGTAAGTAATATTTTATGTCCTTCTCCCATGATAAAGTCTTTACAATAAAAACCACATTCCTTAAATACTTCCCAGATATCCTATGTTCAGTGAACTGTAACCAATACCACATCTTTCAAGGCTTCTCAATATAACATACATTTTCCTTTTCTCACTTTTCAGGCACATTAATCTCATTTCATCTAAACTGGCAATTATTTGCCAAAAATCATAGCTCTGATGGGACTAAATCCATCATTGCAAATTCTAATGGTAATTTGGAAATGTGGGTAAAAGCAAAGCTTTTATACAGCCATGATGTCTATCTAAATCTTCAGAAGAGATGAAATATAAAAAAAAAGAATTGTGAAATCATTACCACCACTAAATTGTGCCTATTGAAAAGACTCTCATATAAACACACCAGCTATCAGATAAGTATGTATACTGTGTATCAGAGCAGATCTGACTGATCCTAGAACATAATCTAAGTACTTTTAGATCGACTAATAAATGCTATTAATACAAAAGTCTGGCACTTCGGCTATTTGAAGACAAAACAAATGTAGGATTGCATAGATACACGAAGGTCAGATCCCGCCTTCGGCAGGCCTTAAACATTACGACGTCTTAAATGTAATGGTACCCACATCTGCACTGATACGTGGAGATTCTAATACTGATTCTATCCTGAACAGAATAAAGGACCTGTAGCATTCAGACCTGTAATACTGTGAATCTACATGTGCTACTTCTCAGCAAAATGACTAAGACTTGTGTATGTTGCATTTCATGGTTGTCCAAAAAAAAACCTACAAAATATTAACTCTGGTGCTTTCCTGACTGCTGAATGCTGTAGTGTTTGGTAAAGTTATCTTTCATGTAACAGACATGTATGTCTAAGTAGGAACTGCTATTTTTTTTTACAAGATAATATATCCTACAGTAGTTTCTAATGGCAAGAGGTGGGGTTAAACAATATGTGCATACAAATCCCAGTTTAGTTGAATCAATTGCACGATGATATAAAAACATTACAAATAAATATGCAACATAAAAGCCAGGGATGACTAGTACAATATCCCCTGTTAATTCACAGTTAAATTGGTGTGCTGTTGACCCAAAGAACATTGCAAGGCATACTCTGCCCTGTGTGACTGAATTAATATAATACCTTTACCACTCAGCACATCCACACAGTTCACTTGAGAGGGAAAATGACGGCAGTCTGTAAACAGATAGCGCAAAGTTGAGGTCACCCATTGTGCCCGGTTTGGATTTCAATACTGGCAGTGACACCCTTCTAAAACGTGTTCGATCATCAATTATACACATATATCAAATAAATGTGTTTTATGCTTTTGATACACAAGGCCATAATTGCATTAGTGATATTTACAAAAACATTTTGGCACATTTCACTTTTTTTGTGGAGCTCTTGGTGGGTAGGGCAGAGGGAAAGATGGGCAGAGGGGCAGAGGAAGGCAGGAGTGGGCATGGACCTGCAGGTCCTTATTGCACGCGGCGGCAGTAGTAGCCCAGGACTTTGCACTTCTCACACAGATGCTGAGGGTGCTCCTTGCTCTGGTCAGACACATCCAGACCATCAGGCTTCTCCAGAGGACGCTGAGAAAAGAGAATACATCGCCATTCATACTCAGTGTTTAGTTCAAATGGGTTTCATACGACCACAAATCTTTCTTCACTTCAGTACCCGACTCGGGGTGAGGCCACTTTCAAAAAATGGTGATGAGGCCTTGAAGACCAGCATTATGGAAAATCATCTGAGTTCAGCTTTCAAACCACAGTCTGGATCCATCAGACAGGGTGTGTCAAACAGCACAGAACTGGTAATAAATATTATATTCTGATCAAAACACATTCAATGGCATTGGAAATAAATTCAGGATTCCATCGCTCTTGTATTCTTACTCTTGCAAAGTTTCACACCAGCACGAAGGCTGACAAGCTTAATACTATTCTTGGAAATTATGCAAAAGAGTCTGAGAATATGTGTGGGAGCCAGTAGGTTTTAGCTGTTGTTCAGTAACAATACCTCCACAATCATTTGTTTTCCCACTGATTGCTGCTGCTGACTCTTTTCATCACCCTGTTATTCTTTCCAATGCGTCTCAGCTGTATTTTATAAATTACGGAAAATCAGGCTAACACAGGTCATTGGGAGGAGGCAATGTAGTATTATGCTGGAGTGTTTATGCAAGAGTGAAGGGCTTTGTGAATGATAATATTAGGGAATATCAGATACCGGTCAGCATTAAGCATCTGGCTTATGTGCCTAATAACTGGAATGAATTACCTTCCAACTGCAGAAGAGTACAGTCAAGCAACAAACTTTGAAAGACTGTAGAATTATACCTCTGCTTCTAGTCTGCACATACAAGATGTCAGTTACACTCCCAGAGCAAGGCATTAAACTGGAGACTGATGGAAGCAGTGGTCTCTAACAGTCTGAACTCTTGAATGCTGTTTAAAGGAATTTCTGGCACAGTTTTCTTTTTGGAACTTTGTGTTGCAAAGGGCACTGCTAAGACTCTTTCACTTAGTCACCTAATAGAAACTATTGGGAAAGATTAATACTACATTGTGGTACAGCAACACTTCTTCAGTATGAAAAAAAATAAACACACATGAGTGTGCACACACACACACACACACACGCACACGATTTCTATTACTGAGTAAGTTTTACAGGAACAAGAGTTGGCTGCCTACCCATAACCATAGAGACACAGTGTCTAGCCTTGGATCTTCTCTCTCAGTCCACCTTGGCTGTAAGACCTTCCTCCTCCCCGAGTTCAGGAAATGACCACATTGTTTGAGGACATCACATGAACCAAAATGAATTTTAACCTAGCAAACTGTGCAAATCCTAAACTAGCCATCTTATATAGGTAAAGCAAATGAGCAGATCTTGAACAAAATAAATCCTGTGTGGTTCTGATCTTAACATCTGCAAAATCTTGTGTTCCTAATGTTTTTGTGTGGTGGAAGGAAACCCAGAGGAAACCCAAATGAATCCCACGAGAACATGCACACAAACTCTGCATACACAGTAACCCGAGCTCAGGATTGTGAGGCTGTAATGCTACACACGGCACCACCGCTGTGCCCAGTACAACATATTTGTATATTTAGTCACAGAATACCAACCTGGGTGGCCAATGAATTAGCTCTAGCTACTTACAGTTTGTTGATGGTTATACCTAGCCAGCTAGCTTCTTGTATATTCTCCCAACTTCAACGTGAGTTAATTAAACAATTCATTTTTGTTGTATTTGTTTGTACCACTATTACAATAGTTAGAAATCGGCCAACTGTCTGCATGCTTTTTTAACCACCAGGCACAAATGTGTCTACTCATTACAATAATAAAAACTGCATGACATTGTCCCAGAATGTTTTCTTCTATTTCCTGTACGAATGACACTTCATTTATAATTCTACCCCAGTTTGATGGTGACGATTGTAGACAACATCTCTGATCTAGAAACTCACAGAAACCCTTCTCACAGAGATTGCATATTGCACACCTCAAATGCAGAATGGGGGCAACTATGCTAAGTGGCGATGCTTAAAAGCCAAAGAATTTGCCTGCAAGTGAAAAGTTAACCACAACAAACTCAATGAAAAGAGCATACTTTTCCCACAAGTCTCCCCAGACTGCTTAGTTTCTCATTAGTTTAAAGCCACATTTGAGGACAATGACTATAATCAATGCTTCTATATTTAACCTTTAATCAAATCCATACTTAGACATTGGGGCTAAATGTACAGTAACATTAAAGCAGGGTTTCTGTGTGTGTCATCTTTTTAGCCATTAAATACAATTAATACTCTTCAGGGAGTGTAGTGGTGGCTTTAATCAGACTTCATCTGCTCTTTTGAACATGATTTTCTGGAAGAGGAAACACACAGAGTTTTTTTTGTTGGGGGTTGAGAATGCCTGGGTTCAATCTCGGGTTTCAAGGTAACCCACTGTGCCCCATCCGCCACAAAAATTCCACCGCACAGTGCGGTGAGTGTGTGTGTGCATTATGTAAGTACGTAAGTATGCGAGTATCAGTCAGCAGTCGACTCACATGCACACATGGTCATTTGATCTGCTTGCACAGTATATACTCTGGGATGTATGTCAACTATACTGGAAAATGTAGTGAAAGCTGTGTTGCACCTGTTTGTGAGGGTACACGTTGATATGACACTTGATACACTCCTGTCCCATATTGGCCCAGGAGTTTCCACTCATCCACTTCCTTTTGCATTTGGGACACTTGTACTCTCCAAAGCACCTCTTCTTTCCTTGATAAGGTGTCAGTCCTTCACCTTTGGGCCGAGCCTGAAATAGAATAGCGGAATATTCGGTTAGACGGGTTTCTGATCAAAGCTGAAAGTTCGTAAAAGCCTGGACTGAAGTGCAAAGTTAACTCGAAGAACTTGTCACCTGATTCATCACAAGACCTCACTGTGGTATGTTTAATTCGTTGTGTAGCACTGAACATGCCTTGCTGTTAGAAATATTACACACACAATTCAACCAAAAGAAATGATTCAATTTACACAAATAGTTTCATAGCAAAATTGTCCACCAAATGAAATCATAGACACAGTGTTTTATAAACTGTTTATGATATAAACCAAGGATTTGATGGCATCATAAATATAGGGGCTTTTTATTGCAAAAAAACACATCCACAAACAGACTTGGGCATGGTTTTAGTTGAGTGAGTTAATGCTGGCATTGATATCTAGGCCACAACTTCAAGCAGGAAAACTCAGATTTTCCCTTGTGTCACAAACAAGAGTTTTATGTCACAGTTATGGGAGATCATGAAATGCCAACATCCAAAAGAAACAAATTTAGAAAATGCCACAAGTCAGTTTATTTCCTTTTAACAGGACAGAACACAGTATGCATTAAATGCATGGCAGTGTAATATTACAGCCAAACAGACTGCCAAGCAAAAACTCCCCTACTGTCACCAGTTCATCACTGGTAAACCAAAGCCATTATAATGCAAACCAGAAGTGCATGCACTACAAGCTACAGCAATAACTTCAACTGCAAAATCCAACCACTCCTCAAATATGTGTACTCTGATTGCAGAATCCCAAAGACTTTTAATCATTTAAGCACAGATACGACTTCTAAGGATATGGTGTGCGCTCCATGTGTGTTCTGTTCATTTAGTTCAGCATGTGTGTATTATTATCGCTCCTTTAAAAAGAGGGCTATAGAGAATAATGAAATGGACAGAAGATAACCCAATGAGTCGTGGCTTTTCAAACAGGTGATATATACAGTACCAGTCAAAAGTTTGGACACATCTTCTCATTTAATGTGTTTTTTTTTTTTTCTTACATTGTAAATGAATACTAAAGTCATCCAGACTATGAAGGAACACATAAGGAATCATGTAGTAAACTTAAAACTGTTAAACAAACCAAAATATGTTTC
>JAOVVG010000042.1:15381395-15393309 GCA_028566375.1 Leptodoras nelsoni | reverse complement strand
AACATTACTCAAATAGGGCTATTCACTGTATACCAACTCTACCTCTTCACAACACAACTGATGTCTCAAACACAAGAGGTGCCTACTTTGAAGAAACTAAAATATAAAACATATTCTAGTTTGTTTAACACTTTTTTGTTTACAAAATACTTCCATATGTATTTCATCATAGTTTGGATGACTTTAGTATTAAGATTTAAAAAAAAAAACCGGACCCCTGAAACTGAAACAAAACAAAACAGGGGTCCGGTTTTTTTTTAAACACAGTGTATATATATACATATATACATATACATATATACATATATCCTAGTTAGTTCCGGTCTCTAGGTGAAGGCTTTCTGATTTTAGACTGTAGTGAGAATAAGAGTTGGTAGATATGTTGCGCTTGTCCCAGATGAGTTATGGGAGGTGAAATCATTAGCATCTGCTCCAGTGCGCAACATGCGTCACAACAGGCTCGCTGCATGCGACAGGCCTTCCTCCCCAACCTTAAACAATATGACTCAACCACTGTCAACAAACCATCTCCCATGTTAGCAGCAGCTGGAAACCATGAGTTTTGTGGCTGCATTTCTAAACTTCACAAATGGACTGACGCAAGGCTGATCAAGCATTGCTGCGGGACTGGTGTGGGTGGGGAGCTCTAGAATAGAGGAAAAATAATAAAACCTCTAACATAACTGACCTCAGTCCCACTGATTCATACTTTCCATTGTTGTGATTTATTAAGCATTAGGTGTAACTTCAGCTTAACGGAATGAACATACTAAAAACACTGCTCTATGCTCTTTAAGCAGTGTAATGTCCTGTGTCAGGTGTGATGTCACATACAGTACAACCTGGTGCAAAGTATTTGGGCGTTCCTTTGTACTACATCAGCAGCTACATTAGCTAACATTCTCCACTGTCTGCCTGTTCATACAGAAAAGAAATACATGACTGACACTCCTGTAAGGCATATCTGATGAGCATTCCTAGAAAATTCACTTATCTACTCATGCAGAAAGACTTTATGTTTGCAGCAGAATTGCTATGCATTATGGACTGGGTCCATGCTAGTGACGATCTGTTTAAATGCTTAAATCACATATTGTGATTTGTGTTTTAACAGATATCTGAGAAAGTTCTGAATTTGAATCTAAATTTGTGATATCTCATACACTATATGGCCAAAGGTGTCTCGACACCTGACCATCATGCCCATACATGCTTGCTGATCACACCATTCCAGATTTAAGCTCTGACCGTGACGATTTGCTCACTTAGCCACAAAAGCAGCAGTGAGGCCAGGCACTGATGTTGGACGAGGATGTCCGGCGTGCAGTCGACATTCCAGTTTATCCCAAAGGTGTTCGGTGGGTTGAGGTCAGGGCTCTGTGCAGGCCACTCGAGTTCTTCCACTGCAACTTTGCAAACTATGTCTTCATGAGCCTTGACTTGCACAGGGGCACTGTCATGCTGGAACATGTTTGGGGCTCTTAGTTTAAGAGAAGTGAAATTGTAATACTACAGCGTACAAAGACGTGTTATATGACTGTATTCTTCAAACTAGTTGGGAACGGCCACGAGTGAGTGTAATGGTCAGGTGTCCACAACCTTTGGCCATATAGTGTATTTCATTAATACATGAGAATTCAATAAAATGTTACACTTTATGAGAGTAGCTGGATATCAAATAAAAAGAACTCGGATCGTGGTCTAAATCTCATTTGTCTAAATGTCTCTTTTAAACGAAATTTAAAAAAAGCAAAGAAGAGAAACAAAAACCCAACAAGTTTTAATGGTCTGTGACGCACTGAGTTATGTTCATTGGGTTATAATTTTCTAAACAGTATTGCTCCAAAATAATACCATGTGCCTGTATTTAAAAGCAACATTTTACAATGAATACAACAACAAACAGCTCAGTCTAAATTACAGATTGATGCCAAGGCCTCTGCATTTTGGTTGCATGTTTACACAGTTGAACTCAGTGCACTGCTCTAAAAGCAGCATGACCACTTTACCCTGAGTGTTGGCCCTAGCCTTTTGGTCATTGTAGCAGGATGTTTAAAGATAGTTCAGACTGTTCTTGTCCTAGCATGCTTAAAAACAAAAATGAGTACATTGGACCACAAAAACCTTCCAGTACTACCACAAGCACAGGGGCACCTAAGCACAGAGAAGACAGCCACTTGTTGTTGTTGATCTGTGTTGGAGTCAGCATGCATGAGCTTCCTTCAAGAAAAACACATGACTTCTGAGCTGAAGGCTGCTTGGGACATTAGAGGCATGTATCCAGTGACTGTAAGCTGCTCTTGAGGTAAAATAGGGAAGTGAATTTGAGCAGAGTCTCCCCCCTCCTTAGCCCTCCAGCTGTGTCCCCTATGGAGGATGGAGGAGGCTGAGATCGAGCAAAAAAACCAACCTCCCTGTAACAGGACAAATACCACAGCACGGCAGTCATCGCTCGCAGCTGGAGAGGGCCCTCCAATCAAGCCCTACATGACTGAAGGGAGTAGGAAATCAGAAGCAGATGGGTCCCACACTGGTATAACACAAGAAAACACTAAAAACCTCTCATAAAACCACTGATCTGCTTTGAATTAGGTCTATAAGTTAGCAAATGAGGACCTAAGGAAAGTGCTAACCTGAAACATTCGTTATGACCGCAGCTGATTTGGTGTATTATCATTGTAAAAGATCTGCCATATGATTGATAAGTATGTGGGTTCCATGGCAGATTAACATTGGGAGCACTATATAACATGACAGCAAAAAAGCCCTTCCTATAACAATCATTTAAAACAACATGGTTTTCCAATCAAAAAGAATCCTTGAATATCTTTTTTTTATTTTTAATAATGTATGTATGTATGTATGTACAAACAGTATTATAGCAGGTTCACACCAACATTTCAAATCATGTAGTGTATCTGTTGTGTGAGCCAGTAATGATTGAAAAAAAAAAAAGACCAAAATCATTATCACAATTCATTATCTTCGAGTTCCTGAATTTCTGTGTATGCTAGACTTGATCTATACTAGTGAGGACGTTTTTTTGTCTTTTTTTGGTTGTTTGTTTAATGCATTAATGCTAGGCCTCTTGTGAAAGTTTGTGGTTCCAAGCACTGACATTATAACAAAGATGTTTTGCACATTTGAATAAATATTGGAAGAAATCCAGATATTCTGCAGATTCCATACGGAAAATGTTTAGCGACCCCAAAAAATTATTGGCACGTCTAACTCTAACTCTGAAATCTAATGTTGTTTACAACTATAACATCTTTACCCTTCCCTTCTCTGTCCAATGTTAATGTCTAGGAGACATGATTTACTTGAAGCATGTATTGGAAGGTCGACTGTGCCATTTAAGTGCATTCTTGGTGGAAATAGTAGAAGACCGCTTTTCTGGCTTTGCCTGAGCACTTTGTTTTTGTTAGGAAATAAATGCCATCTTTTTGAGACTCAGGATGGAGAAAAGCCTATACAAATCAGAGGACTGCTTTTGGCTTTCAGTTGCACAATAGATGCGGTGAATCTGGAAATGACCAACAGATATAATCTTTACCTAATCACACAAACCGCTCTTGGTAACAGCACACAATAGCTTGGAGCTTTTCAGTGAGGGTTAAACATTCACATGAAAATAATTAGGCTTGTAAAATAGCAAGGAACTTTGGTGTACGATTACAACTTTCACACAAATCTATTATATATTCTTGGAAACAGCTCATGACTGATGCTCTATTTAAAAAAAAAAACAAACAAAACAAAACAAACTTGTATCTACAAGCAGAAGACGCGTTGTGAAGGATATTAAACGTGTTTTAAGTAAGTTTATAACAATACCAACACAATTCAAAAGTGTGTTATTAATTTGTCAGAAGTTGATCTCCTGTTTATGAAAGGAGCATGTGCATGTAAACATGGTGGGAGTACCAGTGTGTGCTCAGTAACACAGCTCCATTAGCATCACAATGCAAGAAGCTGATCAAGTGATGCTCTGTCTGCACTGTATAGAGAGATTCAGCCAAGGCCAAGACTTAGCTGCAGATGGCCTTCCCTGGAGAAAACATACACAGGAGTGACAGTGTCACCCTCATCAGCTGCATGTGTGTGTGTGTTTGTCTGTGTGTGATTTCCGGGCAAGCTCTGGAAAAAGGCCTGAGCATTCCAGTCAGGTGCGTGCTGGTGTTATTTATTAATTCCCACAAGGGAGCTTAAATGAAGCCAGTGTTTCCTTAGGTCTTCCTGGGTTCTGTTCTTGCCGGTGCAGCTGTCTCCTTTTCTGCCTGAGAGCGAGAGCCTGCATCACTGAGACTGACGAAGAGGAACAGGTGTGCTGTGAAATGATAAATCTGCTCGCACACAATGCCTCAGTGTTAGTGAAATCTGCCCTCCTGAAACCGAGAGCACCGACTTACTGAGAGAGTCCGCATATTATTAAGCGCGGCTTCTCCTGAGACGCAAGGCGAGTTGGCGCTAACAGTCTAAGGCAGCTGACCTGGAATCAGAACTGCAGCTTCGCTGTTCATGGCATTAAGACAGATGTTTCTGGAGCTGGATCCAAAGAAGGAAAGGAAAGAAAATGCTGAAAGGAGAGTATGATGATTCACTCGCAAAATCTAACCTGACATTAAGTCAACATTTTAATAAATCTAAATAAATATTTAAAAACTCGGTTATTTGCTTAACAATCTGAAACAAAAATACAAGTCTGCATTTTTCTACCATCTGTAATAGTGGACAGTGTAAAAACATGCTCTTACGATATGCTTACAATAATTTCATTGAGAAAATGTTTTTTTAAAATGCCTTTCTTTAAAAAAAACCCTATTTAGCATACATCCTGCCCCCTAAATCCAACTAGTGACTTTTAGTTTAAACTTCTTCAAATCACAAATGAACCATTTTCCTTTTAACATAGTTTTGTGTTTTCAATTACTGTTTATCTAATTGTCCATGTATATATTTGCTTCAGAGTGAAATATTAGAGGTAAATGGAAGCCTCTGCACTGATTGTTTCTGGGTATGGAGTACAGCCTGGATAAACAAAGTAAGGAATAAAACATGGTATTATACACTCACTCCTTATTTATCTCTGGGGTTTAGTTTAAGGTCAGATAACAATCTGTTTAAGAAATATACAACAATGCCGAATCTCAACCAGAGGAAATTTGTTTTTTGTTGCACCGTAAGACTTAAGAATAATGTGCCCAGTTCCTAAAATTTTGCATCCTGGGATTTTCTCATTCCAAGAGATCACTTAATAATTAAATGCAGCCCAACTGTTGGGCCTTGCACTCACATCTAGGTTATTACAAAACTGCGCCATGTTTCCAAGTATTCCAGATAGCGTTGGACAGCTTCCTTGTTACTGGCTCAGGCCCTGAGAGTTTGGCTGCTCCCTCTGCCAGCATATGGAAACCATCAGAGTAAACAATGGAGGCCTCGGAGCCTGAGTCCCTGCGCTGGCTCCCATGAGACTCCAATGCACACAACACTGGAACAGCAAACCCACCAGATACAACATGCTCAATTACCCCACAGAGAAGAGCAAAAAAAAAAAAAAAAAACACATACAACTCAACTTCTCCTAATCTGTGTTTGACTTGGCTGAGATTCTGAGGAGCTAGATTTACAGATATGCAAAAGCACCAAGATCAATTGTGGACTCTTCGTACAGTTTATTCATCTATTTCATATTTACTTTGACAATTAGCTTCAGAGTGTTCGAACAGGCGTCTTATCATTTAACTGAAGTTCACATTGTTTGATTTAAGTAGATGCATGTGTCAAGCATGTGTTCATCAGATAAACAGAGCTTAGGGCATGATTCCTATTCCCTTGAATATTATTTTCTGCTTCATGTCCTACGAATGGCAGTTACAATTCTAAACTGTAATTACATTTTGAAAGTTTTCCCTTTCTCAAAAGCAACAGTAACAGAAACTCTGGTAAGAATCTTATGAATGTACAGCATCCTGTGTGAGTCTGCTTATTAGCTTCACCACGTCAAGACTGCTGTCAGAGTGAGTTTGCACTTCCAGTGCATTCCAGACTAATATAGCGTACATGCAGAGTAATAGAGGGCACACAGGCCGAGTGCTTTCAGGTTTTGCCACTAACACAGATGAATGAGAAGCTCTCTTTATGCTAAATCAAGCCCTGGATTAATTCACCTGTTTATTTATGCTGATGTATTTACACACTGTGTACGTCAAGCATCCTTGGCCTCCGCTCAGTTGTGAGCAATGCCCAAATTTGACTTGAAATACAAATACACACTGTATGTGCTCTACAGAAAACGTAGTTGTACAAAGAGCAGCTATGCATCAGTGTGTCTAGTGTCTAGGTGTATTTTCTGACGCATTAAGGCTGAGATAAGCGTGCTTATCTCGCTAAATATAAACATTTGCATTACACAAATCAGTTAAGATTACCTGCATTAAGACTTCACACAAGTGGCTGGGTATTTATGTGATTTTGTTTATTTTGGTTTAATGGACAAAAGGAATATTAAAAAAATTATAATAATAATAATAATAATGTGAAGCATTGCAAAGATAGAGAAAAAACAATCCATAAAGCACCAAAGCTCTGTATTCTCTGAATACTCATGACAGTGCTTTAAAACACAATGAACACAAACCTCAATATGTATGCAGTGGACACTAAATAACGTAACACACAATAAATCAGCTTGTGGAAACCAGCAGGGTTTTAATTTAGAGGCAGTAAATTTAGTTCAGTTACAGTAACAAATGGAGAAGTTATTATAATACCACCAAATCTGCTCAGTCCCTCCCAGGACAACGAGCAAAAATTAAGAGCCCAGTCCAAATTTTGCACACACACACACACACACATATATTCTTCCACTGGACTATACCATTAATTTTCCAATTTCCAATAATCTAAAGCATAATCTAAAGACTAAAGCATGTAACATGTCATCAATGTCTAACGGAAGAAACAAGGAGTGTGACCTTACTGACCGATCCACAAACCAGCCACATCTGCATTTATCACTGCATTCCTATTCCTGGTGACCAGCAAATAAATGGAAAACCACTGATATTTCCCAGAAGCTTTACCAAATATATACTGGTCTGCAAACACTCTGCTGCAACACAGTCAATACCAAACACCTCTCAGACATGTATTATAACACAGCTGGGTAGAACTCTCAAATCTGTTTGGTCAGGATCATTTCATTTCAACACCTGATAGTAGTGGCATCTGCAAGGCAGATCACGGGTTTATGCTAATGTGCTCATTTTAATACACTGTCGTTTCTATAGTAACAGTTCACAGGGACTAGTGTGGTGGGTGCAGCAATAATCTAAGCATAATTGAGATTGAATTTAAAAAACATGTTTCTTACAATAAGTGATAATCGTTGATATGATGACACTTTTTTAGGTTATAATATCTACATATTAAATCTGATTTAATATTTATGGAAGGAGGCTGCTATGTTATAATTGTATAACGCTCAATCTGTAACTTTAAGTTTTCCTCCATGTGAAAGTCTTCAGGACAGATGACTTTGTGCTTTGTGTTTTCTCGGAAATATGACGATGTATTGTTTTGAATCACTGACTTTAAGAGAGAGAAATGATGAGGAGATGTCTACAAAAAGATGTGTGCTGTAATGCAACTGATGATAGGAACTAGGGTTGGGCTGAATGCTCATAGACTTTATGATGTTGGGAATCAGTATCCTAATTATCAACCCGTCTCTCTCACCCCCCAGACTACAATGACAATGTGCCATACCCTGCCACACACCCACACACTATAATTAAAATGTCTGCTACAACTTAGAAAAATATATTTAATACGTCTGTGTTATTTCACTGGTGATAAAACATTTCTTGCACTTCCCCCTGGGGATCAATAAAGTAAGTAAGCAAGCAAGTTAGTCAGTAAGTATCTATCTATCTATCTATCTATCTATCTATCTATCTATCTATCTATCCATCCATCCATCCATCCATCCATCTACCTATCCATCCATCCATCCATCCATCTATAGGATCATCTTGACCATATGGTGCAATCTTCAAAAAAAAGCAACAGTTTTTGTCTCACTTATTTAGGCATGATAACCAAATTCACACATTTAATTAAATGTTAATTTAATGTTAACATAATCACTAAACCAAACTGAGCTAACACAGGTGAGTCCACTGGTGAGTTCAAGTATGTAGTACATCCTGCTTACAGCAGTCTTCAAATCTTCAGAGGGTTCCTAATAACTTTTTGCTGGACCAAATAAGACATCCATGCTTGCTGCTTATACACATAGGCAAACTGCTGCATTATAAGAGGTCTAAAACATTTTGGGACATTCAGTTATAGGAAAACTATCCTGTTCAGAGTTGCATTACGTTGGGCTGCCTTACACCACCAAGTCATTTATTATTTTCCTATAACATCACACCCTGCTGTGTTTTATACCTGAGTTTCAGCACAAAAACATTATAACCACTTCTCTTTATCCAGTGTGTGTTTATCCAGTGTCTCTACAGTCAGCTGAGCCATCAGTATATACTTCCCTGTAATACATTTGGCATTCCAAATTCAGATATTCATCATATGCCGTCAGAAAGACTATAGCTTCAGTACATTCCTGTGACACCAAAACCTCTCGTGGTGCTGTTGTGAAATGGTTTCACATTTCAGGCCCTTTAGTTTAGCCGAGGCTGAGTGCTGTATGCATCTACGCATAAAGCTTATGCAGGAAAAGTTTTCATGTCAAAACATTTTCCCAGATTCATTAACAAACACAGTATTGTGATAAACTAGATAAAGGTATAAAGTAGTCCCTGGTGCTATGGTAACACTCACACATGCTGTCTTGCCTACTAATATTTGGTCAGTATTTCTGCTGGATCAGGAGTGATATATGAACATGACAAGTGGCTCAGTTTTTTGCAGAAACAAAGGAGAGAACATACTGATCTTGGCTGATTATGTCTGCACATTATCTGACATTTCTCAGATATTATACCTCCAAACAGACCTGCTTTTTATGTTCTCTTTAGAAGACAGGAATGTAACAGTGAATAAACATTTCCTTCAGCAATGGATCTGAGACAAATACGCAACGACTGCTGTTTAGTCTCCTCTCAGACACTGTGCCTAACTACTCTGCATCAGCTCTTACTGGTCGTTACAGGAACACCCGTATGCTGATCCTGTAAGGAATTTTAAGTGCACATCCTTTTTGCTATATCATATCAGTCAAGGCTAGAAGTGAATAAAGGCCTGTGAAAGGGCTTTCAGCTCAAACTGAGTATGCAAACAATGCTTTTACAGTGCTTTTTAAAGACACTATCCTACAACACAAAGACTGAAACAGTGTAACGTCACATATAATGTGTGTAAACTACAGCATTAGAGGTAGACTTTGGCGTTGTGCCAAAGAAAGGTTTTGTATAATGTGTTTGATTGTCAAAACATATAACTGAATTTACAGTCATGTGAGAAACAAAGTACAGCCTCTGAATTCTATGGTTTTATGTATGAGGACATAATAAAAACCATCTGGTCCTTAGAAGGTCTTAAAATCAGGTAAATACAACTGCAGATTAACAACCGATAACACCATTTTCTTATTATTTACTTAACAAAAATGAGGCCAAACTTGAGAAACCATGTGTGAAAAAGCAGCAATAACTTGAATTAATCGTTTTCTGTATGACTTTATTGGTCCCTCACATCGTTCCGGGGGAATTTTGGCCCACTCTTCTTTGCAATGTTGCTTCAGTTCATTGAGGTTTGTGGGCACTCGTTTATGCACAGCTTTTCAATTGGATTAAAGCCTGGACTATGACTGGGCCATTGCAACACCTTGCTTCTTTTCTTTTTCAGCCATACTGTTGCAGATTTGCTGGTGTGCTTGGGAACACTGTCTTGTTGTACTGTATGACTCACTTTCGGGCAAGCTTTAGTTCTTAGATAGACGACCTCAAATTTAACTCTAGATTTACATTTACGGCATTTAGCAGACACTCTTATCCAGAGCGACCTACAAGAGTGCTTAGTCATTAACGTGGAATATCCACTGCTAAGTCTGGTAGACCTGAATTCAAGCTACTTTGAGTTATGATACTGCTAGAAATTTAGCCATATACTACTTGTTAAACAAGTCCCAAAACCTAAGTATTCCTAAACTACACAAAACCAGTGAAGAACAAGACATAGTGAATACAATAACTGCTATAAGTGTGTTAACATCTTTGAGTTAGTGCTCATTCAAGTGCTCTCGAAAGAGGTGGGTCTTCAGTCGGTGTTTGAAGACAGCAAGCGACTCCGCTGTTCGGACACTCTGGGGGAGTTCATTCCACCACCAGAACAGAGAACACTCTGGTATACAGAGGAGTCCATGGTCCACTCAACGTCTGCAAGGATCAGATGCAACTTTACAAACTAAAGCCATGCTGCCATGCAATTTGAAGAAAGAAGAGGCTTTCTCCTGGCAACCCTTCCAAACAAGCCATACTGGCTGTATATTTATAATTGCACTGTCATGAACGTAAACATTTAGAATGCTAACAGAGGTGTGTAGGGTTTTATGCAATTGCTCTAAGCATTGCACCATCTGACCTTGGGGTGAATTTGCTGAGACATCCACTCCTAGGAAGACAACTGACAACTGGCAACTGTCTTGAATGTTTATCTTTCTCACTACAGAATGATGTACTTCAAACTGTTTGGAAATGGCCTTATAACCCTTCCCAGATTGATGGACAGCAACGATTGATTCTCTAAGTTCATTGCTTGCCATTGTGTTAACACATACCCGAATGCTCCAGACCAGCAAAATGAAAAACCTTCTGCTTTTACAGAAGTGGTCACACTTGCTGATGATTATTGAATCAAGGGCATTTCATTGGTACAACCTGGCTGCTACTTACTCTCTTAATTAATATGGAAGCTGTAAACTGTAGTTAGTTCTTCATACATGGCTTCTTCATTTTGGCTTCATTTCGGTTAAATAAACATTTTCATCGTGTTACCTGTTTTGTGTTGTTCATCTGAGGATGTCCTAAGGATCAGATTTTTTTTATTATGTCCTGATACATAATACCATAGAATTCAAAGAGGGTGTACTTTGTTTTTCACATGACTGTACTATCTACAGTTTCTGAGGCACTTATAGATACTGAGGAATTCTGAGGAACTTATAAATCTCCACTGCTGTCAGTGACACAAGCTGAACAGAATCCTTCGGTCTAAACTATCACTACTGGATGTTTTTAGACATGGTTATTGATGCTTAGTTTTTCTTAGTACAAACACTTTAGTCATATTATGGTTCACATCATGGTGCCTCAGATAACTTCACCTTTCACTTGTTAGACACACCAGTGAAAACTTGGGTTTGTACAAAACTATAAACATACTGTATAATGGCAATCATTATAAAATCTCACAGGTTTTAAAACCAGTAGCATGTCAGTTTTAAAGATAATATTTAAAAAATATTATGTAAATGTGCAAGGCACAACAGTTTAATTCCTGGAATGGTCATGGAGTGTTGCCATGTGCTTGCTCACATAGTTCCAACCAACTCACCGCACAGTGACACTACATGGCTGTTCTGGGAATAAACTGTCACACCTTGTATGTAACAGATAATAAAACACAAACATATCATAAGTATAATATTATGTGTAATCAAAAATTCCTTCCACTGTGCTCTGTACTTGTGTTTTTTCTTTGTTGTTATTAGCAGTCTCACTCCATGCACTGTATAGGCAGAGTTATAGGTAGTGTTATTTGTGACTCCACAGTCAACACACACACACACCTATAGATACAGGGGTTAGACAATAAAAACTGAAACACCTGTCATTTTAGTGTGGGAGGTTTCATGGCTAAATTGGACCAGCCTGGTGGCCAATCTTCATTA
>JAOVVG010000042.1:15364480-15381295 GCA_028566375.1 Leptodoras nelsoni | reverse complement strand
TCCTGCAAGACGAATGGCTTAAAATCCCTCTGACCACTGTGCAGGACTTGTATATGTCATTCCCAAGACAAATTGACGCTGTACTGGCCGCAAAAGGAGGCCCTACATCATACTAATAAATTATTGTGGTCTAAAATGACAGGTGTTTCAGTTTCATTGTCTAACCCCTGTATATACACATTTCATCCGCCATAACATCAAAACCACCGACAGGGGAAGTGATTATCTCATTTATTTTTTCATTATTTCAATGAGATAAATTGATTATATCATTACAATGGCACCTGTCAAAGGGTGGGACATATCAGGAAACATGTGAACTTCAAACGTCAATTCTCAAAGTTGATGTGTTAATGCGATATGTATCAGAAAAACTGGGCAAGCACAAGGATTTGTGTGACAAATGCTGATGGATAGACGACTGTGTCAGAGCATCTCCAAAAGGCCAGGTCTTGTGGGGTGTTCCCAGTATGCAGTAATTACTCCATTGCTACATGCTATATATGGGGCTATGTAGATGCAGGATAGTCAGAGAGCCCAATCTCACCGCACCTACGATGGTCATGTGAGCATCCGAACTGAACCATGGAGCAATGAAAGAAGGTAGCTTGGTTTGCTGAATCACAATTTCTTTTACATCATGTGGACGGCCAGGTGTGTGTGGCTTTGCTTACCCAGGTAAAAGACAGCACCAGGATGCACTAGGCAAGCTGGCTGCTGAAAACCTGGCATTCATGTAGATGTTCCACTCTTGTTGGACACTCACCACCTATGCACCACCACCATTTTTTTAGCAGGATGATGCTCCCTGCCACACTGCAAGAATTGTTCAGGAATGTTTTGAGGAACATGACAAAGTGTTCAAGGTGTTAACTTTGGGCCTCCAAATTCCACAGATCTCAATCCGATTGAGCATTAGTGGGATGTGCTGGACAAACAGGTCAGATCCTTGGAGGCCCCAGCTCTCAACTTACAGGACTTCAGAGGCCTTGTGTAGTCTGAGCTGTTTTGGTCAGAGCTGTTTTGGTTGCACAAGAAAGACCCTAGACACAATATTAGGCAGGCAGTTTTAATGTTACGGCTGATCAGTGCTCATGTCAAGCCTTTATTAAAAGGATATTTAAAAAATATCCTATCCCCCTTGTATTTGCACAGATTAAGCTTTTTTGTTTTTAATAAATAAGTTTTCTTTTCTTTTCTAAATACATTTTTAAACAAAATTTGAAACTCTGAATCCGGCATCTGTGTCACCCATTACAATAGCCATATCAGTGGTTGAGACCATTAATTAATATCTTTATGTGAGTGGGTTTTGAAGTGTTGAACTAGAACAGTGTGGGAGATTTATTTCTGAATAGGCACATTGTGTTCTTCTGTTTCTAAGGAGAAGTTTTTTTTTCTTCGCCTGGTGTGTAGATAAATGTTTTCAGTGCATCAAGTTTCACTGGAAAAAAGATTATGTTAGCATCAGCATTAGCTGGTACGGCCAAATGTCTTCAGCAGATAAAGTGGAGTTGACAATTTTAGGAGACAAGACCGAACAGATTCTCTGAGGCCACTTACACACTTTAAACACTGACTGCTAAAAAGCGACATGTGTGTAACAGCACATAACATGGAAAGTACTCTATCTGACAGGGCCACAGGAATATAACACCAGGTTTTATAATCATGATGATTTGATGATATGGTGTACTAACAAAATAAATCGTTAAAAGACTTAACACCATCGAGCTCATATGAAAACTTACGAAAAGATCATTAGGGTTAGGGGAGGTGCAGTTGGAGTTTTCCTTACAATTTCATCTGTACAAAATCTAGCTAAAGGCTTTTGCTTCCTAGAATTTCACAGAGGTTGCCAATCAGTCTTTGCCAAGATATTTTTCCAAGATTCTATAGTTGTGGTATGTACTAGATCAGCTTGGCTGGTAGCTGTTTGTTTGCTCTTGGAAGACTAAGCTGTGCATTAGTCATCTCCATGTTCACAATCCCAGCTCCGACTCTGCTCCCCATAACAACTCGTACAGCTGCAAATCGGGATTAAGTTACCCTGACGATGAATGACAAGAGCAGATTGACTTGCAAAAAAAAAAAAAAGTAATAGCTACACATATCTACTTCAGATCAGATGGATGATAAATTGCAGCCGTAATTGCATGACGCTCTTGTTTTCCTACACGCGACAGCCGAGTGTGTTTTAATGTAGCCTATGTTTAGTTCAATATTGACACTGCAGTTCAGTTAGTGTGCCGTTTTCTGTGCTGTGTTTGCAATGTTTGTGCACATTTCCCATTTAAATTAGCTTTGATAAGTAGCCTGTTCTGTGGTACACAGCCATGAAGATGCAGATCTCTTTCTGTAACAAAATAGAGCAGCAACCTAAATGCAGACTGTCGTTTTCAAGAGGAAAAAGCCTTCTGTTATATCTCCAGCTTTCCCAGATAAGCCCTATCTGTTTACATTTCAGCCTCTGTTTCACTGTCTGCTCTCAGATAGCCCGAGCAATGTGTCTCTGCCTCCTTCATATAATCTGTGCAACTCTCTCTCTCATACACACACACACACACACACACACAAGGGGGTTTAAGAACTTGAGTAACTGGATGTCTGCAAGACTGAGTTAGAATAGAGGGAAGATCTCAGGTCAGACTGTAAAAACATTCCCATAGTACCCTTCCCCCACATTCTCTGCTCGCTCACTTCATTCCCACCCCCTCCTCCAGCGCTTCCTTGAAGACCTCTTTCCAGCAGCTAGGAGGACTAGACATAGGACATTTCTGCCCATGACAAGGCCCTCTCTATACAGCACTCATACTGTACTGAAGCAATCAGTACATTTTCTGCCTTGAGTACAGCTTTAAGATTAAGTCCAAGACACATTTACATCTGTTTATGAAAAAGTAAATCAACACTGGTACCATCTCAAAGATCACTAATCACTAATGCTGCAGAAACACTTCAGAAAAGCTGGCAACAAAAAGAAATCATCCAGAGTCAGAAATGAAACTCTGTGCCTACTTGAAATTTACATAAACATTCGTCATCAAAGTCTTAAGCAACACGGCGGACAACAGAAGCCGTCTTCTACGTTCTCTTAGTCTGACTTAAAAGCGATCTGTATCCTTAGTCAGCAGCCCACAGGGGAACCAATATGCCCTGACTTCCTGACCCCCTTCGTCTGGAGATCTTAAGGCAAACAATGTGATCCTTAATTAACACTGCCCATTCCAGGCAGAGCAAGGCTCTTCCCAACAGTTCCAACTGAGGCATACACACAAAGCCTGCTGTGTTTGTCCCTCTGACACCACATACTGGGCCCAGGCTGCAAGGCTCCACAACATGCTCACTGCCATTCAGGCCACGCCAATATTGCCTTTCAGCAGAGACCGGGAATAGCCAAACCCTCCTTATTCATGAGTCAAATATGAGGAATGGCCTCTGATTATGTGAATGTGAAATGCAGTCTGCTGATGACACAGTAGAGCTCATACCACAGCAATGCTGCTGAAAACATTCCTCAGAAACATCACGCAGGGAACGTTTCTTCAACCATTTCTTAACATGTAATATCCGCTCCTTGTAGGTTTGTTCTGTGTGGGATCATGCATTAACAGGAAATCAAATTCAGGAAACATAAGTAGAATATATGAAACAAACCCAGTACAGAATCTCCTAATAGCAAACCTTAACATGGAAGATCCACAAGAGAAAAACTCTCAGGTCAGTTTCAATGACAGGTTATATCGTCTTGGACATATGGAAGCTTCTTATTGTTTGTTTTCTGTCATTAGCTTTGGAGCTTAACGAGACATGTCATGACTCGGGCACCTTGTTAGAAGACAACTGAAGCCTATAAAGGATCTGCTATAAAAATAAACATGCATGTAAAAATAATTACAGTGGATTTCATGTATAATTGCACTAAACCCTGCAGTATCTTAGAAGCAGAACGATGAGCTAAGAAAGCAGTCTCTCTCTCTCTCTCTCTCTCTCACGCCATCCAAGAAAAACAGCCTTTCTGCTGCACCACCGTACAACTGTTGTCTTGTTAATCTTAATGAAGGCATTTTTAAAGGACTGAGAAAGCCAGTCTGACATAACTTTTTAAGCCCTCATAAATCACAATCTCACACTCTTTGAAGATGAAAACATGCCAAAAAAATGGTGGGAGGGGGGTTTGAGCAAACGCAGCCATTTTTAGTTATTTCATCCCACGTCTTTACATATGTCAGAACAACGTACGGCTGGTTGTGATCAATCAGATAGTATCTCGCCCTTCCATAAAAGACGAATGCCAAAACAAAGGCTGCGTGCCTATCTCTATCTGTGACAAAGGGAAGTGCTGTGGCTGTTGTATCAGCAAAATTCAGAGGAAGAGTTGTATTCCTGTACTGAACACACACCATCTGGCAGGAAAGCCTCTTTTTATTTTCTTTCAACTTTTATTTCCTTTTTAAGGAAGCATTCTCAGTATGTCCTCTTTGACACTGACACTTTTGGTAGTTTCCAAATCCTGTCCGTCTCTCATCTTTGATGATAAATGTTTTATTTATTTTTTTAAATAAACTTCACACCCTTGTGCAATTATGAAGCTATTCCATTCCACATTGGCTTAAATGTCTTACTGTATAAAACAAAGGAAATGTAGCTATTAATATGTCTATAAGAGAAGTTACACAATCCCTAACTGAACATACTTAAAAAGGGTGAAACGGTAAACATTGTCTATCTTGTTATGAAAAGCAAGGCCTAATTGAAACATTTGTTTAGGTTCTGAAAGTTAGTACACACTTTTAATGATTTTATGACGCTGTATAGAAGAATGAAGGCAGTTTATCAGGCCCACAGACAGACGGACTGCGAAAAACACACAGCAGCTGGCTTGGACATCAAGGAATGCAAACACGTGACTTATTTCCACCGCGCACTCAAATTCACAAGGCGGCTATATTCCAATAGTCCAATAGCGGTTGTGTGGCTGTAATACAAAACAGAGCTTGTACGTTTTTATTACAACATTGGATGATCACAGCTATTGTTTATTTTCATTTCAGCGATTAGATCAAAGAAGCAGCTAGACAGAGAATTATGTAAAAAACAATAAGTTACGATTGGTGAAACTGAAAGTACTATATATATAGCATGTCTGTTCAGAGTTATTGTTCTGAGGGACTTGTCAGGAAATTGGCTGTGCCCAGATTACAAAAACTAATTGTTTTCCAACTGTGGTAAAGGGTCATCTGTGATGTAACATACTGCAAAGCCAAATTGGAAAGAGATTGCATGGATATATGTATATCTGAGGACTCAAGTGCAGCATGGGTACTACAGCAAGGCCTCGGTTATTACATCTGTGTTTATGCAATTATCTCAGCAAGAGCCTTGAGAGAAGGTGGCTGCCTCCTCTGATTGCCTCTTACATCAGAGTGTTTTGCTTTCACAGATGTGTCTAGTTCTAATAGAAGTTTCGTACAAACAAAGGCTTTCATCTCAAAGAAAATTGCACAACCCCAGTACTGATCTTTGCCATTTCAATATGTTGCAAAATACAAATATTCTCGCCAACAGCAAAAACAAACCATAAAGACTTTATCACCTGGGCCAAGTGCGAAGGCAAATGGTTAGAACACAACATGACAAAGTTTAACACCATTTGCTTTGGTCTCATTGAGCCTGTAACTATAGGGGGATGGACACACCATATTAAATGGTTCACTGTTGCTGGAGAGAAGTGAGATCCCTAAAGCCATATGTTACAAAATGCCACAGCGTGTTAACGTTGCCACAGTTGATCAGCAGACCTGTGAGAACCACTGCACTGACAGGAAGTGAGCCAGGGCAACATGAGGGAAACATTTGTGATCAAACCTGAGTCGGCTGATTTGACTCAACGATTTGCCGCCAGGAACAGCAGGGTGGTGTTGCAGGAAGAACTGCTGCCTCACCGCTCCACAGTCCCTGGTTTAATCTTAAGATTTGGTCACTAGACAAGTATCTGAAGAGATTTGCTTCTGGGTTTCATGTAGGTTCTCCAGTTTCATCCCACCAATCAAAAGCATGCTGAATTGGCTAGGCTACAATGCCGCTAGGTGTTGCACTCTTATGGCCTGGCATCCGATACAGGGTGAATTCTCACCTCACAGCCTGTGTTCCCAGGATACACAATGGATCAAGTGCATTCTTCACCAGGAAACAGTGGTTACTAGAGATGAATAAACACTTTGATTTGCCAGTTCACTGGAAACAAGTGGAATTTTTTTTCCAGTCACATTTTTGCACTGTAAAATAATCCTAATGAACAGAGAAAGTAAAAGAGAGAAACTTCAGCAAATCCATCACTTATTTTATTTAAGCGATCAAATGGGCTTGGCCGATTTAGCCAACAACTTACCAAAGGTGTGTATGAACACAGACACATGGCTCAATATTACTCATGTTTTTTTCATGTCTTCCTTGCAGCACGTTAGCAGGCGAATCCGGGATGTTCTTCCGCAATGTTTAACATTGTATTCAAAACCTCCGCCTGCATGTCCTTGCCACTGATCTATTCTTTTAACGATATACCGTGCACATTTGACCTGAACCAAGAACTGAGAGTTCTTCTTAAATTCTTCCAGAAATTCTGTAACATGATCAGGTGGTAATAAAGGAAATAACGTTTGATGAACTTAAAACAGATGCGTTAAAGTAAATCTGGAAGTCTGATATCTTTGAAATGTAATATGATGATTCTCTCATGTTAATCAGAAACATACGGACGCCATTGATTTCATACAGAGGTTCTTTTATTCCTTTGAGATAATGTATCTTTTGTTGAAAGTGTAATCATGGCAATGGAATGTGTATATTTAGCCATGTTTCCAATGTCCTCTTCCATCCGGAATTCTTCGTCTGCAATTTGCTGCTTCTGAGAAGGTGTTTCAGTAAGAAGTCGCCAGACTGAACACTGAAACAGGCTCCTGCAGGAGCCTCAGGCAACTGTGAGTCTCTTGAAATTGCTACATTAATCAGCTTTTAATGATAACTACATTACAAAACTGTTTAGTTCATTAAGGGACAGATGTTTAACATTTTGCAACATTGCAACCTAGGCTTGTTGGCATCTATAGATCAAGTGTAAGGTCTCCATATTTGTCACAGTGAATTTCCTTCCAAAAACACAAACACACCTATACATATATGGAGTGCATATACCATACATATACCATACCATACATATATGGAGTGCATATACCATATACCATATGTGGTACATATACCATACATATATGGAGTGCCAAACTAAAAGAAGTCATGAAACCCCTGCATTAGAAGCTAGTCGAAGCCACCATTCAATTTCTGGCCTCAGGATCTCTTCAGCATACTGCGGCCTCAGCTGCTGGAATGTCAATGAGCTTTCTCTGCTGCACTGTCTGAAGCTCTGAGATCACTTATAAAATGACTTCAGAGCCACATATTGTTTCCAAATGGCAAGGAAGCATGCAATGAAGTCAACCATTGATATTTTAGCAAAGCAGTTTTGAGATGTGTTTTGTACAATATATGCAAATCATATGCTTTTCACAAGCTGTAAAGCAAAAAAAAAAACCACTGCTTAAGAATCTTGTTTTGACTCTACTTACAAGTAAAACACAACACATTGTATTCCTAACAAGAGCCACACTGACCGTAATGCCACTGGCTATACGAATGCCTGCCATGAATTATTAGCAGGCTCACAATGACTGTGTGACAGACACGGGCATTGACATGAGGGATGCATTGCACAGAATGTGATCCACAAGCTTAGCTTACATGCCGAGCCATGCACAGTTCTGCAACCTGCATTCCAGCGCAGCACTTTTTCCATGAGGAAATCCCACTGCATGCCAGCATGCACTCAAACTGTTTGGCAAGTGGCAAAAACTCTACAATGATAACTAGAAAGCTCAGGCCTAGATCCAAAATCTTAGAGGATGCTGATAATAAACGAAATTCAAAAGCTGTTTTGTTACATAAGTAACTTTCACTTCGGCAACATAGCGCTGGTCAACAGCTGCCAATGCTGTGGTTTCCACTCTTTTAACTAGCGTTCCCAACGAACCAGCCTTCCATGGCCTCTGCCATTTCCCACCATGGTTGACAAGTGGGACGTTACACACCAGACGGCTTCAACCCAGCACACATGCTTCCTGCCCCCACACTAAAATTTCTACTCAGCCATGACTTTCACTCATTCCTATCCACCCTGTGCCTCTACACACACCCGTTCTGTGTGTCCTGGATGGAGGGCAGTATTGGAAATTCATCCTCACCTCCATTGTCTAAAAAGCTGTGGGTAGCAAGCAGAGATGTAAATGTGTGCCAGGAGAAAGTGGGAGAATGTGATTCTCAGACCTGGCCTTAGATCACACAGTTTTCTGTGCCCTGTGAAGTCATATGCTCCTGTTTGGATTGGCAGGGTTCCTGTAGTCTGGACACTGACGGACCTGTAGTGGGACCAGTTTATGCTGGAAATTATTTTCAGTCGAAGTTTACAAAGAAATCTAAGATCTGGCCATATGCAGCAGTGTGCACAGTCCATTTTAATGACACTGCACTATAACACTTTAACATACATGGACATTGTATATGCTAATTCAGCAGTGGAGACATTGCTGTATGTAGTTCTGAGAAATGGTAAGTAAATCATACATAGTGGAGACTCAAGGGGGAGCTAAACTGCTAGCATTTGAAGTGCGTAGGTGTGGACGCTGCCTGGGGACCTCTCTTTCTTCTGTTTCCATTGGCATTAACCTGAGCAGCTGAAATTTAAAACAGGACAGATCTGGCTCATGATTTACACTACGCCCCAACTCTAGAGCCACTACACACACACACACAGGATTTCCCAGGAGGATTAAAGTCAAAGGAAGTGCACACTTAGTCACTGACTATACTTCCTGTACTGCAGAGATTCATTCACTCATCTGAATGAGCATCCATTTTTGCTCATAAATCACATTTTACTGGACGACTGCAATAAATGATGTTCTGCTAAAAACTGTCATGATGACCCAGATCATTCCAACTTCTTGTACATCTACAACTACATCTACATGTGGGGTGACTGATGACTAAATAAAATACTTCTGTTAGCAGATTGTAAAGACTATAAACTTTATCAGCAGTTGTTCATCAGTCTCAACATGCAATACTAAATATGTCAGAAGCCCTATCACTAGATTCACTGTAGGCACAGTCAAAGAGGCGGAGGCATCTTATCATGACACAGGTCTTTTAACAGTCTGCAGGGAACCCTCATCATCTTTCATAAAGGGAGGCTTGCCATTTTAATCCCACATCTGGTGTGCATTACCATTCCATGCAGCTCTGACTCAAGTCTGGATCTTTACTGAGTACCTCACCCTCTCTTTGTGTCCAAAACCCATAAAAACAGGCAGAGTGGTGCTGCTTACTGACAAAGTCAGTGCACACAAATTATTGCCTATATTAAAAAAGACAGCGGAAGAGAGACGGTGCAAATAATTAAATAATACACAAATGTTCTGCATTTTACTGCAGGATATACTGACAACAAAGAAATCTAAGTGGCTGTTGCAACAGCTCAGTTATGGGAAATCTGATATGCTGCATTGTGCAGGAAGACCGAGATCTGCTCGGCTCATTTTATCAGACAAGTAAAACAGAATATCAAGGGTTCTCACTCTTATCGATACAATTACGTCATGAAGTAATGCTGGTTATGTGATTCAGATCAGATTCTGTGTAGGATAACTGGAGACTGAATTAGAATTCTTCATGTTTTGCTTCAGATTTACTTCCAGAACATGATTTGCTTATAAAATTCACATGAATGTGATTATTAACGGTGGAAGAGTGGGTGTTCAAAAACAAGAGCTACTAGTGTAAGAGTAAACAAGTAAGATTACACTGAAGCACCAGAAAAACTGGTACAGCAGTTAATAATTGATAGGTCCCCCGGGGGATCTTGGAGGGAACGTTGCACAGTCCTCACGCTGATGTTTGTTAAGGCCCCAGCATTGCATTCTGATGTTAACTGAGGCAGTGTTGCACGCCTATCGTGTGAAGTGATTCTTGCCAGCCGACGCTGGTCACGTTCACCTAGAGTCTTTTTATGGCCACGCTGCTGTCGTAGTCATGAAAACTTGCCATTGTCATGGTGTAAACAACTCTAGAAGCTTATACACACTGATGTACACAACCCATAACGTGCATAGGTTGCTATGTATTTTGCATAGGCTCCCAGTTTTTCTGGCACTTCAGTGTACATTTAAAAAGAAGAAGAAGATGATGGTGATTAAAGGAAGAACCATGTGTTAGATTATGCAAAGACTGCTGGAATGCCACAAAGCACAAAGCAGTATGTATTTGACTAAACAGACAGAGAGTTGCCTCTTTTACAAAGTAGGTCAGTGCAACGCTCTCTTTTTATCATACTGGTCACACACCAATATGATCTCATGCTTTCAAATTCATAACATCTCACCCAACTCACTTTGCATAAAAAGCTGCACAGAATAAAGTTAGCAATCGGGATGGGGTTAGCAGTAAAAGGCTTTTCTAAAGCCTTTGTAGGAAATCAAATGAAATCCAACAATACACATGACACGATATCGGGATTGATATCACTTACCTGAGGGCAATCCTTGATGTAATGGCCCTTATTGAAGCAGAGATGGCACAGGTAGTTAGGCGGAGGTCTTTTGCTGGGCTTGCGTGGCTCAGAGGTCAGGGAGAGGTCGGAGAAGTGGTCCGTTAGAGAGTTCAGCCCGTCCACGATGTTGTTCAGAGAGCCATATGGAGAAACGCTTTTATATAAACCATTATTCAAGGCCTGCACATGAATAGAAAACAAAAGGTACCCTCATTAAAATTCATTTAACAAATAAAAAAAATAGCCAAACATGAGGTAAAGCCTTTCTTTGTAAATATTGTCATACACACCAAGCTGTGTTCAACAGTCATTTTAAAGCTGCCTGATGGTATAAATCATATTAGTCATATTATGTCAACAAAGTCATAAAACAGGACCAGAAAATGGTAAAAAACAATTACATAATGCTTGTATAACCACAAACCAGCAGGAGGAAAAGTACCCAAATCCCCTAAGTGTGCTAACTAAAAGGCACAGTAACTGATTGAGAATAAAATAAATTTTTTAAACAATTCATAAAATTTGCTCTTACAGTCGGTTTGGCTTTAGCCTGAGCTGTGTTACAGACACAGTGTGTGCAGGAACGCCTTGCACACACAAATGCTACAAGTCTGGAGGTGAATAAACTGCAGGAGTCATGTCTGTGTCTTGAGAAAAGAGTTTTACGCTGAACTGATGTTAGAGTTGATGTCTAACATACTGCTAACGTACACTTGGCAAGCCGCTGTGAGTGGTGTGCAGTTCTTACAAACGCAAGACGCATTTCAGCTCTCGTCTTTCAGCCAAATTCTTTTCTGGGGCTAGATAAAGTCAGGATACATCAAACCCACTTTATTAAAGCTTTTCCCCCCATGCCTCTACATCTGCCTGTCATTTTCTGTCCTGACCGCTGAAACCCAGCTTATTGTTTTCATGGCAGTAATTTATAATAAACAGAAGTAACACA
The DNA here is from genome assembly GCA_028566375.1 of Leptodoras nelsoni. Classification (NCBI taxonomy): domain Eukaryota; kingdom Metazoa; phylum Chordata; class Actinopteri; order Siluriformes; family Doradidae; genus Leptodoras; species Leptodoras nelsoni. The sequence continues at coordinate 15,369,692 of JAOVVG010000042.1, read as the reverse complement.
TACTAACCTCAAATTTATTCAGATGTGTGTTGCCTAGGCTTACATAAGTAGCTTCAATCTTCTACTAAGGTGGGATAAATAAATAGGTGTTTTCATCATCATAAATAGTCTGCACACGGAGAGTGTGTGTGTATATGTGTATGTGTGTGTGTGTATGTGTGTGTGCTTTCCATTACTGAATAAAAGCAGTACTGTATAAACCATCTAAATAAAGTATCCTGAACAAATACTCTTTAAGCATAAATCTGATTTTTATATCTATAGCATACGTATGAACTGCAAAGCAAAAAACAATAAATCATGTCAATCACCCTACACATTTTGAACCGCGTAATTAGCGGAATCGTTCTGATCACTTTTTAAAATATTCGAGAAACCCCATTTCGAAATAATCATACCTAGCAAAAGCAAATGCATTCCTTAATGTAATAAGCATTATGATAAATGGCAAAATGCATAAAATGTAAAACGTGTGTATACTATTGTAGTAATAATGCAATAACATCAGAGGTTTTAAGAGTGTGATAAACTTCAGTACAGGGCCATCATACAGTTTGTCTAATGGAGGTCTCTTCTCTGCTCTCTCACTCAGTAGGAGAACATCTCAGGGGGTTATTCCTGCCCTGCTATTCCTTACTGTCACTTCACACACACACACAAACACACACACACAGAGCGAGCCACATGTTTATGCTTAAAAGCATTCATATGTGCATGCACATAAAAACATGCACATATGCACGCATTCACAAACACACACACACACACTCCCAGCTGTTGCTGTTTTGCGGCCTTAGATTAGGTGAGCGCTTTCTCAGGAGTCAGAGGTGTTGCTCTGCACACTTCACAGCACTAAACCCTGCTGACTCTCATCTGGAGCGCATTTTTATTGTGAAGGCCACTATTTCCCCAATGTAACGAAAACAGTATGAAAACTGACCCAAACCCAACTGACCTGAACACAAAGTAAATTAACACTGACACTGCAGCCATAAAATCATCTGGTCCTAAGCTGGTATAAATCACAAGATACACGGCAAGAGAAAAATAGTTCTAATTGTAATTGTCATTTTGATTGCAGCTTCAATTTGTCCTTGTGCAAAAAAAAACAACAAAAAAAAAACCCCTCAAACATTTTTCCAACATCTGTTATCCTGTGTTTTTTTCATAAGGAAAACATTCTAACCTAAATATAAAAGCATTTTTATGATCTGATTAAGCCTCTGGAATCCATTATTCCTCTTGACAAACATTTGTTACTGTCTATATGTCTAAAGCATGTCTACAATCTGGTATTTATCCTTGAAGCTTGGTCTTTCCCTGTGTAGTGCCAGGAGTAATAATGTACTGCACTCATCCTCCATGGCCCTGATGTACAGTTTATGCCAACAGTCGCTCATCATTAAACAATCCACTGTATAATCAAATTCTATGCTGTTTCATTTAACCGGTCATCAGGCCAACTTGGTTTTTAATACTGCCACACAAGTTAGGGTGGATTACACGTGAATTACTGAGGTTATATGATTTCCCCATGCTGCCTTATTTTGTAAAATGCTGTGCTTATTATAGAATTGTGTTCACACTGACTAGACATTACATCAGGTCAGCCTTTAGACCTCTTTAGCATGCATGTAACTTTATTCATCATCATTTTAAACCTCGTCTTTTAAGAGTGATTTGCCTAAAGCAGGCCATAACCCCGGGACCTTAACACATCATTAAAAGTGCCTCAAACTGACTCGTTTAGTCTGCGGGCTATTTGAGGTTGATGAAAAGCCCATAATATATGCCATGTTACACATTGTGAAGAAACAGACACTAACCGGGTTAATACTGAGTTAATACTGCTCATTTCAGCACAGTTAGGACATATTATTAGGGATGATTTGCGGAAAAGATTCAATGTGTCAAATCAAAGCGACTCATTAATGAATCAGTCGGAGTTGTGTTATTCACTGTCACTCTTCACTGGGTCTGTAGTGAGTTTTTAAACAAGCTGTATTGCTAATATATTGTTATCTGAGACGGATAACAATAAGAGTTAATTAAGTAAGTAATTAGGAAACAGTTGTTGAATTGTCTACACTGTGTAAACGAGCTATTTGGGTATTTAATGATTCGTTGTGTTGTTAAGAGACGTCAGGGCGCTGAGTACAGACAAGCGGGTTATACACGGAGCTGTAAGATTACACACCGGGCAAGAAAGTGTGATGAAACTGAAATGAAGTTTTCTTCTCGAGGAAAGAAAGTGCTGAGGAAGGCCTACCTCGTTGCGCTGCAGCTGAAAGAAGCTGTTGAGATAGCTGGAGCTGAGAGAGGAGCTGAGCTCGGCTGCAGGGGTTTTGCTGTAGCTCAGATCCGGATGGCCAGAAGTCGCTTCGGGTCGGAAAGCATCGAAAGCGCTGGTCTGGTGTGTGTCTTGTAACGAGAGATAAACCCAGTTTAAAAGCTGTGCGGGCTGGTACACCGAGGTGCTGCTGTCAATGGCAGACAACAAGCTCATCTTTAACTGCGGCTAACTTTCTCCACCGCCACAGTCACTTGTTTCACACAACTTCGATGGCTTTGCAGGGCTAAGTTTATAACGGCGCGTCCCGGGCTTTTCCACACCCCACAACTGGAAAAGTCGCCCTTCTCCCCGCTCGTGTAGCGATATTTCTCCCCTGGAATCCCTTTCAGTTACTTTTTAAACTCTTCCTCTAACATGTCATAACAAAAAAAATAGTTTTAGCTCGTTGTTCGCGACCCGTTATCTCTCTTTATTTGCACAGCTACAGCTAGGACCTCATTGCATATTCAGTAGCTAGCTGTGTGCGTCATCAGCTGCAGGAGCCAATCGGCGCCAAGAATATAATATATGCGCATATTTATTAGTGAGACTTGATCATTATTGGTTACTATTATATACGGTATTGAATATTCATACTGGCAAGCTGCTAGGGCATGTCAACACGGAATCTGAAACAGCACACAAACTGGAGCAGAATCTATTAAAAACTGTGTGTCACACATATAGATCGATTAGGATTATGGTACATGTACCATGGTAGGTATCATGATGTCAAAAAAAGTTAGACAAAGTATGCTTAGATAAAAGATAAAATTTGTATAGCATATTGTTAGGAGGATTAGAGAAAAACAGGTTTAAATTGTTTGATAAAAGGAAGAAGAAAAAAAACAGTGATAAGTGACAAACTTCTGTTCTCAGACTGGTTTCTGGAAACATCACACCAACTAAATCCTTTCTAATGAGCATTGCTCTCCTTAAAGCCATTAAGTGCAATCATTACGTTATAACACCCTTTGTTGCTGGCTTTAGGTGTGTAGTTTCACATATTCCACTCATCAGGAAAACAGACTCACATAAAACAAATGGTCCTGTTTATTTAGCTAGAGATGAGATTTCTGAGCAGTAATCCAGCAACTCCTGAGTAAATATATACTGGTTCCTTTCACTTATTCTTTAATCTCAGGATAAATACACCAGTAGCAACACGAATACTTTGGCTTTACTTAGGGTTGATTAAATTGTTACCATTCATGGTAAAAATATATTATTAAAATGAAACTTGATACACATATGCTCACACTTTAAATTACCAGATGACCCCAGCTATGTAAAATATACTCTACTCTGTATTTAAGATGCATTGCTATCACAGACAAATAAATACAGTAATACGTACTAATAAACTCCTGATAAACAATACTGCACTTCAAGCTGCTTCCAGACTTTTGGCAGGTTTCTAAATTATATTTAATATAATTATATTCTATATCTAATTTATATTATATTTAATTCTAAAAGAAATGTATAAGAAGCTATATCTCTTTAAAGCATGGTCTTAATGTAATAACAATGCACCATGTCCAGAGTTAGAATAAAACTATTAAAAGCGCATTAATGTGATGCATCAGGTATCAAAAATACTGTCTGACTAAACTGCATGTAGCTCTCCATGCTTTGTTTATGCTCCACCTTGTGGTGTTGTAAAGTATATTTCTTCTTCAAAAAATATATAATTTATATATAATTTACTACAATAATCTAATAATCAAATGGTTATCACATCATTATTTTAATTATATTAAATATATTAGATTATGTAACAAATTCATGTCTAGTTTTCAAATTGTTGATTATTTGAACAATCTGTGTATTTATTCACTGATTTGCTGAAATGATTTCTTAAATGATTCATTAATTGATTATTATTTTATTCATTGATTAATCAAATACTGAGAGCATGAGACAGGCCCTGAGAATAATCCTGGCTTTTGAGATAATATAGTCTTAACATCTCTTAAACATAACTTGAGAAACAAAACTAAACATTCATTGTTCCATCATTTTGGTGTTTTCAGGGAAAGACACGAAAGCAAAGACCCTTCTTCCAAAACGTTTATTATTATTATACTTAAACTAGTACATAAAGTATATCACAGCATTAAAAGCTATCACATCACCTTTAGCAAAGAAAAATGCAGAATCATTTACAGGAACACTCTGGAAGAATCAGTGCAATCTTTTTCATAGTGGTCTCTCAAGGTGAATCTGATGAAAGACAGATACCCTCTGGTAGAATGAATTCTCTAACACTGTAGACGACTTCTTATTTCGGATACACAGTAGTCACATGATCTGCAAATAACTAATTCCATAACTTCTTAATACAAACTGCAAAAATAACTGCATAAATATAATGATCTATTTTTCATTCTTATGCCATTTCACAAAGAGCAGGCTAATATTATAAAAAAAAAACAAGTTTTATTAAATTATTTAATACTATGTTAAAAACCTTTAAAGGAAATTTAGCCTGTCTACACAGAAAATTAATGAAATATTGATTAAGACCAAAAAAGTAAAATCTAAAAATAATTCAGAACTTATTTTATTATATTTTATTATTATTATTATTAAGAACAACAACAATAATAATAATATAAATATATTATACAAAATAATAGCAATTATAAGTATTATATAATTATAATATATAATTATATAATTTATTTATTTACTTGCTCATACCAATCAGTCATAACATTAAGACCACCTTTTCTCTACACTCATCCATTTTCTCAGGTCCACATATAGATGCACTGTATAGTTCTACAATCACAGACTATAGTCCATCTGTTTCTCTACACACTTTGTTAGTCCCCTTTACTCTGTTCTCTAATGGTCAAGACCCCCACAGGACCA
>JAOVVG010000042.1:15179943-15198179 GCA_028566375.1 Leptodoras nelsoni | reverse complement strand
TATACTTTTTCAGGTACTGTTCTGTAGATTAACCGAAGATCAGCGGCAAGTCTATCAGAACTTTTTGGATTCCAAGGAAGTGTATCAGATTCTAAATGGAGATATGCAGGTAATGTTTCACCTTAGCATTGTAGTCAAATGGTACTAAAATGGGCAAGTGTGAAAAATCTGAATATAGGTTGTTAAATTATAGGAAGTTTAATTGTTGAAACCTGCTTATAACTGTACTGTAGCCATGGACAGAAAGCTACTGATGAACTATTGATAGCATAGGAGTATATTAATGTAGACTGTCTATAGATGTTGTATTCAAATAAAGTGTTTCCAGATGCTGGTACTATGCTCATTCACTGCTTATGTGTTTCCTGGAATAAGAAAGCCTTATTCATTATTGACTTTACTCTCTAGCAGTCTTGTCCTTTACTTCACGTTCTTAAATGTATTGAGGGTCTGCTAGCAGTTAAGTTTTATTTGCATGTATCTACTGTTTTTATATATATGTCTGTTATAACCTATTTAAGGTCTCCTGTTATATTAATAATCTTCACACAAGACACTAATTGACGGATTCACCAATTCAGTGAATATATGATCGCAGCACTTTACTTTATCTGTGCTATGATAAATATTTTTCCAAATAAGCTATTCATCACAGAGGTCTAAATGTCAGCGGAAGTGAAAGCTGTGCAACTTTAGTGCAGTTTACAAACCCGCTTTTTTGTGGTCACTGTAGTCCATTAACCCCCATATATAATGCAACATTGAACACTCTGGAGTCTGAGACTTTACCCTGCTCAATGCCCCTTATTAAAACAATTGAATTTATTAAAGGCTCCATGAGTAGTGTGTGGCATAAGGAATGTATTTTTCTGTTATTTCTATAAATATGAAGCTAAATCCTGCATTTTTTTAATTGTACAGATTTTCTCTGGCTTGATAGCCTTGAGAAAGATTTGTAACCACCCAGATCTGTTTACTGGTGGGCCATGCATGCTGAGGGGCATACCTGCAGAAGAACTGTCTGAGGAGGAGCACTTTGGCTACTGGAAGCGCTCAGGCAAGCTAATAGTGGTGGAGTCTCTGCTGAGGTTGTGGTTCAAACAGGGACACAGAGTCTTGCTCTTCACTCAGTCCAGACAGGTCAGTACTTCATGCAGTACAGAACATTAAAGATTGAATAAAGAGACGACAGAGAATTGCTGAGTGTTATGACAAAATACCATATATGCAATCCTTTGAAATATATGTATATGTATAATACCATACAACAATAAGCCATAACCGCAAGGGCCAAATTGCCATGGCTAGACAAGACGTCTTGAAGGGTCTTCCCAGTATGTAGTGGTTAGGACCTACCAAAAGTGACTCAAGGAAGGATAACTGGTGAACCTGAGACAGGGTCATGAATGTTCAAGGCTCGCTGATGTGCATGGGGAGTGAAGGTTAGCCTGTGTGTAGCTGCAGACTGGTCAGAGTGCCCATGCTGTCCTTGTCCACTGCCAAGTGAGCATTAGACTTGGACAAAGGAGCAGTGGAAGAAGGTAGTCTGGTCTGATGAATCCCGTTTCATCTAAATGCCTAAATATTGCTGCAGACAAAGTACACCTCTTTATGGAGGGGCTCTTTGAGTAGAATGATGCACCCGGCCATGCTGCAAAATTGTTCAGGAATGTTTTAAGGACCATGGCAAAGAGTTCAAGGTGTTGCCGTAGCCTCTACATTTCCCTGATCTCAATCTGAGCATCTGTGGGATGTGCTGTATGAGCAAGTCTGATCGTTCTAACTTACCAGGATTTAATGGATCTGCTGCTAACGTCTTTGTGCTGGATAATACAGCACGCCTTTAGAGCTCTTGTGGAATCCTTGTTAATAATGTATCTAATAATAATCTGATAATAAAATATCTAATCTATTACATGCTCACTGATTATTTTAAATATATTTTTCAATTATTTTGTAATATATAATTTCAGTAGAACAGGAACAGAGAGTATATCTTGCTGATTTTTTTTTATTTTTTTATCAACTCTCTAACACAACATTAACACCTTTCAAAAAGTGGCATAGCTTTGATGACATTGTACATTTTTTACAGTGATGGACTAAAAAGATTACACATTTAAAAGAAAATTGTCATTGCCCTTTCAAAATTCCTTTAAGATCACCCATTTATTGTTTGCCTCTGTGGACATGCCTTTAAGTAAAAACATGTGAATAAAGCCTGTATATGATGGATAAGCTGCACTTGCCGTGTCTCAAGAAGAAGCAGCTAAAGCACCAATAAAGTTATTATGTCATTTTCCCCTCTAACAGAATTCATTATGAGCTCTTATTGCATTGTAGGGTGTCTGTCAGGACCCAGCTGTCTTTGTTCAATAGAAATGAGATTTGGCTTCAGAGAGAACCTAAAACCCACACAGTTGGTACTTCTGTACATGTAATATTAATCTCCCTTAATCCTATTAGCACTAATCCTGTTCTCAATGCTCTGTCTGAAACCATTTCTCCCACACACACAGATGCTAGAGATCCTGGAGGTGTTTGTCAGGGAAAATGGATATACCTACCTCAAAATGGATGGCACCACCACCATCGCATCCAGGCAGCCGCTCATAACGCAGTTCAATGAGGTAAGTGAATATTGATTGCTCATACCTATTGTGATATTCTGTGTTATTTGTGTTATTTAGTTTTATCTTAAATTGTGATGAATGTATTGCATCAACTATTGCATCTTAAAAAAAAAACTGTTTTCTGCAGAGCAAGGATATATTTATTTTCCTTTTGACGACCAGAGTTGGAGGATTAGGTGTCAATCTAACAGGTGCAAACAGAGTAATTATCTATGATCCGGACTGGAACCCTAGCACAGACACTCAGGTTTGCCAAACTCCATATCCACCTTTGCTGTTACAGCTGATTGAATGTTTTCAGTAGGAGCTCTGATTAAACAGTGTCTCAAGTCTGTACTTGTGTCTTGTCTTTAGGCCCGTGAACGTGCTTGGAGAATAGGGCAGAAGCAGCATGTGACTGTTTACAGGCTGCTCACCGCTGGGACCATTGAAGAGAAGATTTACCACAGGTTAGTTCTCAGTATTGTAGGTTTACGTAAACCATGCGCTCTTTTCTGCTGGGTTTAGGCTGTTTTTAAGAGCATTGCTTTATGTCTAATGGTTGTTTTGCCTAGGAGTAGATGATGATAATAAGACTTTGCATTCTAGTCCTCGGTGTTGCACTTCACAGACAATTTAATTGACAGAAATTGAAATGGGTTGTTTTAAATATCAAAACAAAATTTGCAAATAGGCCCATAAAGGCTATTCTAAATCACTGTGTGATTTAATAAAAGGAGCCAATACGAGCTCTCAGACAATGTGAAATCATAAAATTAATATATTAATTTATTACTTTATGGCTGATTTACAAGCTGTTATGTTTGTACTATCAGAAATGTGGTGTTTAAAGCAGGTCAGAATCTGAACTGCTATGATGTGAGTCATTATGAAAATGGCTGAAATGTGGGTCTAGTGTGTGTTGTACGAGATATTGCAAAAATCTAATGGCGCTTTTCTTGTCTAATTTCCGTAGGCAAATATTCAAGCAGTTCCTCACAAATCGAGTGCTCAAGGATCCAAAGCAGCGCCGTTTTTTCAAGTCCAATGACATTTACGAGCTCTTCACACTTAGCAATCCTGATGGCTCCCAGGGAACTGAGACCAGTGCAATATTTGCAGGTATTAATGAAATGATAAAAAGGCACGAGTTGATTTCTCAGCTGTCATACGTAGTACCTTCTTGAATGTAGTTCCGGAGACAACTGGAAAATGTGATTCAGGTCATTGTTTATTGTGTTTATTAGATATCACTTTCTAATGTATTGCATCACTCATTGTTTGTCATAGTCAACAAATTGAACTTGTTTGTAATCCAAATCACAAACTGACCACAATGTGGTTCTGCTACGACTGGTTTTAGGCACCGGCTCAGATGTACAGATTCCAAAGAGACACAAAGGACCTCATCATGCTCCATCAAACCTGAAACCGATCTCCTCAAAGCCAGAGAAAACCCAGTCATCAGTACTGTGTCAAGAAAATGCTTTACCTGAACGTAACCGCTACATTCCGACTCTGAATGGCCTCACCAACAGTACCTCCAACACGGAAAGTGACTCTTTAAACCTTATATCCAGTTCACACTCTGCTGATGGTTCATTAACTAATGGCCATCAACAGAATCTCTTTAACACACCTCAGAAACACAGGGAGAAGAAAAAGCACTGTGACTTAACGGATGCCGCGAGCCACCCCTCAGATAAACATAAACGCAAGCATAAAAAGCGTAAGCACAAAGAAGATGCCTCCTTTGAGGGTCATCGAATCTCTCACCTGGTGAAGAAGAGGCGATACAAAAGAGAAGAAAGCGAGGATCAGAAAGAGGCAAAAGATGAACAGAAGAATGATGACTATGTTCTCGCCAAACTCTTCAAGAAGTCAGGGATCCACAGTGTTATGAAGCATGACACAATCATGGAGGCATCAAACCCAGACTACGTCCTGGTGGAAGCTGAGGCCAACCGGGTAGCTAAAGATGCCCTTAAAGCCCTGAAAGTGTCCAGACAGCACTGCAGGCTGCCAGTCAGAGGATCTGCAGCAGCAGCACCAAACCCTGGAAGGTAAGCTCGGCTAAGCTGCTACTGAATCATGTACTTTTATATTCGTGATGCAACTTCCCAACACTGATGTCTGCATGTATGTATGTATGTATGTATGTGTGTCTTACTTGTACTGTGTTTCTATTTTAGAAAAAGATTTGGAGAGAAAAAGAATTCTCTTCTCAAACAGCCCTCGATCACAGTGCAAAAGGCAGGAGAGAAATGCAAGGTAAAAAAAAATATATATATATAAGTAATTACTTATACATATACAGGGGTTAGACAATGAAACTGAAACACCTGTCATTTTAGTGTGGGAGGTTTCATGGGACTTGTATATGTCATTCCCAAGATGAATTGACGCTGTATTGGCCACAAAAGGAGGCCCTAAACCATACTAATAAATTATTGTGGTCTCAAATGACAGGTGTTTCAGTTTCATTGTCTAACCCCTGTATATGTAAATATATATAAATATATATATAAATACATATATATGTAATTACTTGTTTAATCTAGATTATTCTAATCAGGTATGTGTTTATTTAGGATGCAGAGTTCCTAAAGAAAGCAGACATCAAGAAAGTAGGACCTGCTGCCCACTTCAGTGGCGACGGAGTGGAGGACGAGGTGCTTCCTACCTCCCTCTCCTCTTCCTCACTGTTAGCCAGAATGAGGGCCAGGAATCATGTTAGTGTACCTCAGAGTCAAGATGAAGAAGATGATGAGCATAGAGTACAGTCTTCCATTCCCCATGCTTCCCCTACTAAGCATGATGAACTGCTGGTGGATTTGAGGAATTTTGTAGCCTTCCAGGCTCAGGTTGATGGCCAAGCCAACACTCAGGAAATCCTGGAATATTTCACCCCAAGATTAACCTCCACACAGACTCCAGTGTTCAGAGAACTGCTTAGGAACATCTGTGACTTCCACAGGGTCCCTGGACAAGAGGGGATGTGGAAACTCAAAGATGAGTACAGATGAAGTGAATGAAATATGTATAATCTTTATAATTTTAGAATGTTTACCATATGTGGTATGACTGGACTGTGTACTGGGATAAATGCAGTTCATTTTCATGGTTAATCTATAGTATATACAGTATGCTGATGTTATGTAGCATGTCGTTACAATATACAGTTTGTGATATAAATTCCTTGCTAATATTGCATTTTAATGACTCATTTTGTACCTTATTGTGCCAATGTACTCTGATACACTTGATTTTTTTTCTTTTGTGTTTAACCTGGTAATACTTGATAATATGCTGTGTATAATTGACAATGGATAAATGTCACTCAGGGAGACAGACATGGGGATACAACTGTGACTGTCTAAAACTACTGTAATTGTATAAATCTGTAAAACTGTAAACTTGATTGTGTAATTTTAGTCTTAAATTTTCTTTTTGGTATGGCAATGTTGTTTCTGTTTTGTACAGATAATGTACAAATAACACCATTACTGTTTATGTAGTTACTGGTTTAAAATCAGTGCAGCGCTGCATTCTAATGAGATCTGTTATTGTGAAATAATAGAGCTCTCTGTGACGGTATTTGGATCATTAAGACATCATATTAATACCAGCCAAGTAGGTCCAAATAAATGTAGGTTTATGCAGAATTCACTGTTGGTGAATATGACTCTTGAATAAAACGGATAATATTGTAGATGACACTACGTTTGATATGAAATCGAGATTTCAGGCTGACACTCTTTCATAAGGAAAATCATGAAGAGTGGTTGTTTTAATGTGTTGTATTTGGAAGAGGAGATAAACATAGCCCTTATTGTCATTTTAATATAAAAGCAGTAGTTACTTACAATTTCATTGTGTTATATATGATGCAGTTCATCTGGACTATTCCTCTAGTTAAATCGTTGGTTTAACTGCTGAAGTGTTAATGGTTATTGACAGGCATAGAGGCAATTTCTGTATTCCCCCCACCCCAAAGGAGGTATGGAACATATACCTGCTTTTCAATGATATCTTTCCCTTGGGTAACCTACTATAAAATTGCACATAATTAGCTCAGATCACGTTTGGATTTTATGTTATCTTTACATAGTGCTTAGTTCAATAAGAGCAGAGTGTGCCTTCAGGTCCCGCTGACCGTGGTGCTGAAAACTCGACTTACACTTTACTCTGCTCGTGTGCTTTCCATCACGCTCCTAAATGTTCTGTACTTAACATCAATGTAACATGTCCTAACCATGTTGTTGGATCTAATGTAATAACTTCATCTTAGAGGAAAATAAAGTTTTAAAAGACGTGGATTGCTAGACGAGTGATTTTGAGGTTATACACGGCAAAATATCCAGAATTGAATGAAGATCAACGCTGTTTGTATAAATGACTTAAATAACGAGTGAGAAATAATTCAACACTGCATGTGTTGATAAAACACTACGGACTTTTGCTGTGTATATTGAAAGTCGGATTTGGGTTAAATGAGTAGTTGAGTATGATTCATTTATAATAACAACGATAATAATAACAATTATTATTGTCATTATTATTATTTTATTGTTATTAATTTATTATTATTATTGCTAGCCTTGTTAATAATAGTAATGTTATTTGAATGAAAGTTTGCTTCCTTTTGTTTATTACTACTTAGAATTACTATTGTAATTACTATATACTATTGTACTATTAGTATTGATAGTAGATTATTATTATTATTAGTAGTAGTAGTAGTAGTAGTGGTGGTGGTGGTGGTTGTAATTCAACTAGTAGTTCAACTCATTTAAAATATTGCCTTTGAATTGAATAGATTAACACTTAACACTTGCTGTTTTAATTATATTTCCTGAAAACTAAACACACTCCATAGCCTACCACTTTAAAGTTGTACAGTTTTTCTATTTCTAGTTTTCTTATGCATTTCTTCCGAGGTCATAATAACAACTTTATTTTCAGCTGTGCATAAATTAATTACACGCATTTAATAACCAAAATATCATTATATTCCCCTCCTTTAATATTGTAAACGCTTTACGCCAGGGAAGCGCTTCATCGTGCACGGGGGCCGTAACGGGCTATTATCCTTGGGTAATGCTATTAGAGAACCAATTATGCGCCATTACACTTCCTCTTTTTGCCGTTTATGTGATTTCGTCCAATCCCGCCCTCAATTGCAAAATTTCAGCTGCTACTCGGAGCCTCATTTTCCACTAGCGGAGGAGCGGTCTGCGTCCCGCGCGCGTCTTAAAAGTAATTGAAAGGGTCCCGGTGCACGTCATTTACGCGCGCGAGGCAAATCAATCCTCGGACCCCTTGCTGTGAACAAAATCAAACTGTGGACGTCCGGGCGCAAGACGAGCGCATCACCGCGCAAAGCGGACCCCTTAACCCATATAACGAGCAATTATTGCTCTGACAGCCAATTTAAAATCCAAAAAACAGTCATCTGGATTTTTTAATATAAAAAGCAACTGTGTGCAAAAAATGCACTGAGTGCGCGAGAGTTTATGATCTGGGAATAACAAGGCGCAACGCCGGGCGACGAATGAAGTGGGCTGGAAGCGCGCGCGCACTGCAACTGGGAGACGCTGCAGAGAAGGTGACGTTCAGCACCACGTGACTGTGTGAGCGGGTGCGTGCGTTGGTGCCCCGTCCCAAACCAGTCAGCGCAGAAGTCATAGCAAGACATAATCATCTTAAGTCCGATTACGCGTGAGATTATAAAGGCGAGTTGGGGAAAGCAGACACATTCCGCGGAGTGCTGTAAAGACACGTGGCCACTTCATCCTGATGTCCAACAGCGAGCCGCGCGACAGCAAGGAGACGAGTGAGTAGTTCAGAGAGAGAGAGAAATAAAGAGTGCGACTAGAAGTGCCGGATAGTCTGTCTGAAGCTGAACACGAGGAACTCGTATTCTCCCACAGACTCTTCTTCACGGCTCCGATCGCACCACAACTCCTGTTCCAGGTACGAATCTTACTGTAATCTTCACTGCAGTATTATACACAGCAGCCTGCCAACTTTCAGCCTCTGCTCTGAGAGCGTTCACGTAAACATTCAGTCCAATCAGCTAGAAAAGATCAGTACTACTGAAAACTTTTCCTTTATTATTATTATTATTATTATTATTATTATTATTATTATTATTATTATTATTCTTTCTCACCGCACAAGCTCTTGGAATATCCCGTGGCTGGATTTCTTCGATCTTAGAGAAGCAGGATGTTTTACTTCCACTGTCCCCCACAGCTGGATGGGGAATGCTGCAGAACTAATACCTGTGAGTATCTGTACCTTTCACCTGTAACAAAGTCTAAAAGACAAAAATTTTAACGATAAAGAAAACTGATCATATTACTCGCTTTAATACCCGGCTCCTCTCCTGACTTACATGTGTTGTGAATTATCCTTACCAATAAACCTTTACTTGAACTGCCGCATCAAACTGGAATCCAGTGTGAAGTTTCCAGTGTTTAGATCGAGACACACGTTGTGATGCAATATTATATACACTGTATTGTAAAATCTGTTATAGGCTGTTGATGTCTTTATGGACTGGGATTTAGCTGTAGGAATACGAGCTATGCGTCTATGACTCTGGGTCAGAACAGATTTTCCATGTCGGATGTGTATATATTTGAATTAAGTGCTTACTCAAATGTAGTCTGCATCGCGTGTAACCATTTTTTCTCACAAATTGAAACCGTTTTGCCCTCCAGTCAAGGCCTTTTAGTGCCGTCTGCTTGGCCACAGATGGTCAATGTCATGCCTTTTATTTCCTTTTTTTTGTTTACAATTTTATTCGCTCATTTCGGTCTTTCAGTTAGTTATAAGACCCCCGCCTGGCAACTATAAGTAATTGTGTATCATTTATCATTTATAATATAGATAGATAGATAGATAGATAGATAGATAGATAGATAGATAGATAGATAGATAGAGAAATGTGTGTGTGTGTGTGTGTGTGTTATATACATATTATTATGCATTTCAAGGCTAAATTCTAAACTATAATTCCAGTGAACTCAAACGGCTTTGGGAACCATGCCTCTGGAGACTTCGATGACGGTTTCCTCAGGAGGAAACAACGCAGAAACAGAACAACCTTCACTCTACAACAGGTAGCACAGATGTTTAGCTACTTACATATTTATTATGCCCCGACAATAAGATATGGGTGGATATTCGTTTAAAAAAAAGTACAATATACTCTGTGGCATCCTTACTGAAAATAGTATTAAAGAACGAGTTCTGGTAAAATAACAATAATCTGCCACTAGGAAAGACAATATCGTGATCACGGTTTAAAATCATCTTTTGCAGTTAGAAGCACTGGAAGCAGTTTTTGCCCAGACTCACTACCCGGATGTGTTTACAAGAGAAGAACTGGCTATGAAGATTAATCTGACAGAAGCCCGTGTGCAGGTAAAACACATATAAGAGCGCTATGATAATACTCTTCTTCTACTTAATTCCCCACTTTATTATTGGATATGTAGAAATGATACTCTAGTGACGGAAATAGCTGTCAGAAAAATAGCAGTCTACTAAACTGTAAACTGTATGTTTCTTTTTTTCTCTTGGGAGGTACCGTTATCTTTTGTACCTTTATATCTTTCCACTGGAATAGTGGAAATAATGGGAATAGTGTATCATTAAAAAAAACCACACATACAAAAAATCTATTTAAGATTTTTTTTTATATTTAATATATATTTTTTAATATTTAAGATTCGCATTAAATCGACCTGAATTTGTTTTTAGGGTAAAGCTTTAAGAGTACACTTTATTTTTTATTAAAGGTAAAAGATACTAAATAGAGCCCTAAAAGCGCCACTTCAGTGATGGAGGAAAATTAGAGTGTAGTATTTTTTTTTCCTCAGACATGATGTCAGTCTGCAACAATATAAACAAATATAAGCTAAAGCTCAATATGGTTCTCCAAGCACGTTTGGTCAAAGACACTAAATTAAAGCTCTCCGTCATTTGCGCAGCGCGCTTTAATAGCATCAACATAATGGGCAATATTAGATTAAGTTGATTAATCGGTCATTCATAATTAACTAGTGATAATGTCCTACACTAATTTGTCCGCGTCTCCAAGGTATGAAAATTACTTAGGTGTTTTGCTTTACTTCAGGAAAAAAAAAAATAAAGCTTGACTTGCTTGGATGTGCACTGGCTGAAAGCAAAATGTTTTTTGTTTTTTTTCTTGAGGTGCTGCGCATCTGGAAACTTTCCCCAGTCGTAGGCTATTTTGCAGCCTTAGTACACATATTATGTTTGTTATAAATTCGCCTATGTGTAATTAAATCCGCGTATACCCGTATGTAATTTCCTGCGTTCCACATTTGCTATTGGCTTTCCTAGATCTAATTGTAGGAGATGGAATAGTTGGCCTTGTGTTCCCCAGGGTCATCTTACTATCGCTTAAACCTGGCGACGGCAAAGCCATAATGGCATTCGCTGCTGTAAATTAGGGACTGTAAACAAATTATTGCCTCTCTAATCGGATTACCAGATTCGCATTATTAAATCTGAACATGAATCAGTTGCAGCATGCGGGGATATTAAGCTTACATTATTATTAGGAAATAAATTTTCTTTTTGTTGTATAGGGTTGCAGGCGACCCCTCCTCCTTCTTTGGAAAGTGTCAATTGGTTTTGGCTGCACTAAGACCAAACTGCAAATTGAGATTAATGGTGCAATTATAGAGCGTGCAGTGTTAGGGGATCATGACTCCTAGCTGGAAGGTGCAAGGGTGAGATAATGTTGCCACAATTGCATTCTGAATATTGTTGTCCTGCCAGTAAAATGTTGCCCCCTATTATGCTGAATGAATGCTCAGTGTGTAGGGCTTTTTGTTTGCTGACATCATTGTACCTTTGCACAATGCCGGGCAGGCAGTTGAGATATGACTCCATAATAGCCCTTTCCTATTCAAATATGATTAATGCGTTAGAGAGTGCAGCCTTAATCGAATCTGATGTTGTCAAACAATCACTAAATAGGGAAATAAACGACTTCATCACAGTTCTCTCTCAGAAGCAGGAAGACTGTCAGTAGGAAGTCATTAAAAAATGATAATGAAAAATTGCTCAATTAAATGTTGTTATAGGCAATGACCTTCATTCAATTAAGATACAAGAACTTGGGTGCATATGCTCAGCAGTTGTGTTCATGAAGTTAGAAGTAAGTTACCGTCAACTCATATAAAGCTGACACTTAAAGGGTTATGACAGCAATCATAAGGAAAGTACTCTGAGAACATGTAGAACCATTAAGTGTTCTTCAGTTGTTCCTCTGGGAGAACTCGTAATTGTTCTGTGTAGAAAGCTACAACAGAGAGCACTGCTAACACAAAAGGTTCCATGTAGAACCCTTATATGAGGCCAATAAACTATTAAACTATTAAATAACCCCTTTTTAAGAGTGTATTAAAGTTATAGCCAGTATTTTAGATTTTGCTATAAAAGCAGAGAAATACATTTTCAGCTAGAAAATTATTCCTTAGTCTGCAGTGTTTATGTTAATAAATCCAGTGGTGTCTGTCCAGGTGTGGTTTCAGAACCGAAGAGCAAAGTGGAGAAAAACCGAGAGAGGCAGCTCAGATCAGGAGGGCACAAAGGAGCAACTGAGTGAAGGAACTCCTTCTGCTAGAAACCTCAACCAGTCTCCCGTGGATCAGAGCAGAAGCAAAAAAGAACCTCTGGAAGCACAACAAAAGTGCGTTGATTATCTGCCACAAAGGCTATGATGCTATTTCTTATGTACAGTAGACATGAATTCACATGAGGTTTGACTCCATGTGCTCTGTCTCATGCACAGTGTTAACAGAGCAGTTGGTGCTGGAGGGCCCTTTTTCCCATCCTGTTTGCCTGGGACTCTTCTCAACACTGCGACTTACGCCCAAGCATTATCACAAGTGGCAACATTGAAAGGTAAGATGTGTTAGGGTTATGATGTGTTATGGTTAATATTCTTTAACCTGTAATACCATGTGTATATGCCACTGATTGGACATGTCTGAAGGGATATTTAGGCCTAATTAAAAATAAAAAATATTGTATATTGTGTATGCATTCCACAATATCACATTATTTATTTCAGGACTGTATTATGACTGTATTATGTCATATATTCCTAAAATTATTTACATTTTATTTAAAAATTAATCATTGGATTGTTATGAATTAGTTTGGCATTAGACAGATTGTATGATTTTGTTTATTTGTCTATTAAATCAAATATTGACAAATTCCTGACAAAGTACAAACCCTTCTTACATAATATAGGTTGGAAATTCCCTGCTTTGTATCTTTATAAAATATTTATCAGTGATTGAGTTTCTTGATTTAATTGATTTTGGAATTTAGTAATTGATTTCACATAATATTTGTAACGATAAGCTTTTACCTGTGAGATCTGACATGTATGATTGTTTGCCTTGTATCACAGCAGGAAGCCCACTGTGCTCTTGCTGCGTGCCTGACCCTATGGGGCTCTCCTTCCTACCTCCCTATGGGTGCCAGAGTAACCGGACGGCCAGCGTGGCAGCTCTGCGCATGAAGGCCAGGGAACACTCTGAGGCTCTGCTGCAGTCAGCCAACCTACTTGGGGCAGTACCAGGGCCAGGGGCCAGAGGGTCTATTACTCTCAGTCAGAGCACCAATGCAGTGGGAGGGGAAGACTCCAGTCCTGCCTCTGGTTCCTCGAAGCTACCAAACCAGGGAACTACCCCTGAAAAGCAGCTGATTTGCCCAAAGGAGAACCTGGATAAGAAATAAGGGATTCATTTTTGCCTACACAGCACGTTTCCCCCTCCCGGACATAAGGAATTACAATCTCTTAATGAATGCCTGCTGCCCATTTCCTCACAAGCAGTCAAAACAACTGGACAAGATGTTCAGTGTTACTCACTAGTGTATTATAATTTGAATGTGGGTGCATCAAGCTATTTATTCGATTGTTGTTTATCTATCATTATTACATTTTGAGTATTATTATGAATGATATATTGCCTATATACCTTCAACATTGTAAATGGTTTTAATGGTGGAGAGACTGTTTGTGGGATGAATTTACCCTGGCTGCCAATGTGAATTCCTATATTTTTCCAGCCACTTTGATGTAGGACTTATACTGCCTTGTATACTGTGAAGTCAGGTGATGTAAGAAATTGCATTGTGTGAAGGACAATTTTTTTCTAAAATGTAAAAAAAAATTATATATATACCATGCGCTAATATAAACGACCTGATGTGAAATAATATGCAAGTGTATATCTATTGTGTTTTCTTGATCTGGTAAAAGCAATTTCGTCTCACTGGTCCTGCGAAGCGGCCCTCTTCTTGTTATCACATCTGCAAGGCAATGACAGACTGTGAGTGTTCTCACTCTGGTCCTGTTTTGACATGCTCTTTAAAACAATTAAACATGTAGACATTCATGTACGTCTTCTGTTGCCTATTGCACACACCATCTGGCTGTGATCAATTATTAATGGACTTCCTTGTAGACGAAAGGTAGAGCTGAAAAACGGAAGCAAGGCTTGGTCTTATTATTTATTTAGTTTATGCTAAACGACAGAATCTTTCACATTTGATGCACAGACTATTTACTGGGGCTGAGTAGATGTTCAGGAGGATGGTGTAATGTACAGACTTTACTGGTCATGAGATGCATTTCATGCTGTGAGACCATCAGTATACTTTTGGTTAAAGCTGGTTATACATACAGATATTTTTAGCTATTTTTTGACACTAAGACTATACAGTACACTACTAGCCAAAAGGTAGCAAGCAAGTGATTTCAAAAAAATAAGTTATTTTGGGAAAACTAACTAAAAACAATTAGTCTTTTTTTTTCTAAAGTAATCTTTTATTTGGTAGTTATTTACTCATTATCATCATCATCATAATCATCATCTTTGTTTATAACACTCCCTTGCACAGACCATTTATGTCTATAAGAAATTTAAAGCATTTGATTGTATTAATCAAGTGTTCACATCCATCTGAATGTCAAAGTAAGACATATTTGATTAGGTCTACTATACAAAACCTACTTTTTGTTCTCGCTGTCCACTGTTGGAGGTCTTGTGATGTTTAGCTGACTTTGCTAATTATAACACTTCCAAAACTGATCACACTGGTATCTCAAGATACAGGTCAATTTTCTCCTTCATAGTCAAACTACTGTGAGGTTTGGAGTTTGTGAATTGTTACAAAGAGTAAAATTAGTATATTATTCGTTTGTGCAATCCTTTCAGTTATCATCAGTAGACAATGATCATTTTCTTGATTGAATTCCATCAAAAATCACTAATTAAGGGCCAAACAGATGAACGTACAACATTTAATAGAACTGCATCCGAAAAGGACTTAAACTGATTAAATTCATGTCCTTGAGGGTTTTCAGGAAATTACTTTTGATAGTCAATAACGCAATTAAGTAAACTACACACACATTAGCATGAATAATTGATATGGAATTATGTATCATCACAAAGTACTGTCTTAATAATTCATGATGCAACACCCTACTGACATGGCAGAGCTCGATAATGTCAGAAGAGCTGTGCCAGAGCATGCTTTTGTTTCTCGAAAACCTTTAATGCTAAATTAAAGTGAATTTGTGTGCTCAACTTTTTACATGTTGAAAATGTACTTTTTGGATGACTTTAGGATTGTTCAACCCAATTGACATCTTTTAAAGAAGAATGTTATTAAAGTCAGTCCTAATGCCAGGATTCTTGGGGAGTGTACATATGTAGATTTTGGGTTCTATATATTGAGCCCAGCTTAAAGATCTGATATTTCTGTAAAATAAGATAAAACTAGCTCTGAATATAAGAATCAATACGTATACACAGTTCTTAGGAATTCTGTCGCATGATGACCTGTGTAGAAATTTTTTTTCTGGGTTTACTTCATTGTTTCAAGGCGGAGAGCAATAAATTGATAAAACTGATAAAAATTATTCACTATGGGAGAGTAATTGGAAATATTTATTTTTTGAAATGGGATATATTTACAGCACAGAAGTAAAAAGCATTAGTTTGGTTCCTTATACAGATCCATTCTTGTCTGTTAACTGCATATTAAATTCCATTTGCAGCAATTCAGATCAGCTTTATTGGCATGTTTGTATATCAAATTTAATAATATTCAGGCTTGTTCAGTAGCAGATCAAAGTTATAGACATACATACTCTCATTTTTATCACGGGAGTCGTTTGTGGTTCACACAATATAGACAGACAGGAGAACATACACTGTTCAGCACTGCGTATATTTAAAATTGTACTGTCTGCTTTGACTGTGTCTTGTGATATATTGTTTACATTTTTATTTCTAATATTTTTTCGATGCCCTATGTGTTATATTGTACATAGACCTCAGCTGGGGAATCTAAATATTATACTAGTACATCCAAAAAAATTTGAATATAGTAAAAATAAAGGTAATTTTTTTCATAATTTAATTTGAAAAAGGTAAACTGTCATATATTTTATATTCATTGTATGTCAAAAGCATTTTTTTCATTTTGATCATCATGGCTTGGAGCTCATGAAGAGCAGAAATCCAGTATCTCAAATAATTAGAATATTTCTTTTGTGAACAGCCAGCCTTTTCAGCAACGACCTTCTGTGGCCTTGTGGAGGGTGTTGATGATCGTCTTCTCAAGAACTGTCAAGTCAGCAGTCTTCCCTATGATTATGGTTGCGTGTGCTGAACTAGACCAAGAGATACACGGCGTATACATATATACTGTTTGAGATATTGGATTTCTGATTTTCATGAGCTGTAAGGCATAATGATCTAAATTAATATTCATTATGTATTGAATATAAAATATGACAGCTTAATTTTTTCAAATTAAATTATTTAAAAAATGAACTTTTCACTATATTCAAATGTTTTGAGATGCACTAGTATATCAATTACGGAATGACAGATTAGTAGACAAATAGGTTATAACTATAAACCTTAAAGGCTTATGTTATTCTTAAGAAGGTAAAAATCCCTACAACTAAGCATTTCTCTATTAGAACTGGCTCCAGTTGGAACCTTTAACCACCAAAATAACCAGTGTAAAAGCCTCTAAGGGTAGTAAGTTAACAGTAGTTTAATTTGCTCTCAGATGACAACCTGACAGCTTTTTTTCAGAACCTTGTATTTAAGAAAGGGGGCGAGCAGTGGTAGGGAATGAGAAATTTGTTGACACTAATCTGCTTTCAAATGAGTTATTGTCCGGTTGAAACGAATGAGTTGCTCTGAGTTAAACGCTCAAAAGTTGTACACTGGAAGAAGGGTTTTTAGTAATATTTGCATCTTCTTGTGAATTATTGATTATTCAGTGCCATTACGTACATTTCAACATTCTTGTAAATCGTTCTGAAAAAAGCATTGTTATATTAAATTAGCTGGAGAGTAGCCAAAACCAAGGAAAAATGATAGCAAAATCATTTGGTTTAAATTCTGTTTTGTCAGACTTAATGGGTTTTTTTGTTCCATTAATGATGTATTGTCAGTGACGCTGTATCCAAACTCTGGAGCACTGTCAGTTTTGAGCCGCGGGTCTGCTGCACATGCCATGATAAGGTCGTTTGTATGTACCACAACAGCCCATTGCTGCATTAGAAGATCAATAACTCAATCAATTGGCTTCATTTGTGGTAAAACATATTTGTTAATGCATCTGACAATGCCCTAATATTTCCCTGTGCTTTCCTCAGAAATAAAACAAGAACGTCTAATGATGATTTCGAAACCTCTTTTTAAATGCAATCACATAATAATAATAATAATAATAATAATAATAATAATAATAATAATAATAATAATCACATAATGAGGGAAAGGTATGTTTGTAATTGCAGTCAGTACACTTCTAAGCAATATATTAAATATTTTACATGCATGTACTAAAGAAAACTTTCTTAGTTATTTTGGACGTATTCAACTTGACACCTGCCTAATATAAATTATGAATGCTACATTCTGAGAATTTGAAATAACAACAGACCATAAAAAATTCATCATGGTTATAGGTTTCTACAGAATTTATTTTGTACAAAATAACCTATTATAATATAACCTCGCACAACTGACTCCAAATTTCATCATGGAAAGTGATCTAAAAGGGTACAATACTAGCTCAGTCCACTAGAGTGGTCCATTGTGCAGATGCTGTAACATTCAGCACTCCATTGGATAGGAAGCCCTGTAAAAGGGAGTTAAAACATGTTTCAGCATTAATAGCATCATGAATAATAATGTAATGTAATGACAATTATAAAGTTAGTGGGACGGCATGTAAAAAAATGCACCGCAAACACTTCGCATTGACGTTTTCCTCTTTTAATAACCTGGTGCTACATGAAAGAAACATTTCATTGAAAAATTATTTATCGATGAAATAACAAAGATGACTTTTTTTGTGTGATAGTAATACAATTACATGGCAAAAGACTATTATGAGGGACAGCATTATTATTTTACTCTTCTGACCTGCACTGATCACTAAATATACTCCATATACAGTACAGGCCAAAAGTTTGGACACACCTTCTCATTCAATGCGTTTTCTTTATTTTCATGACTATTTACA
>JAOVVG010000042.1:15168838-15179703 GCA_028566375.1 Leptodoras nelsoni | reverse complement strand
GCTAAGGGACATGTGTAGCTCAGTGGTTAAGTTTTTTTTTTTTTTACTGATCAGAAGGTTGTTAGTTCAGATCCCACCACAGCCAAGCTGCACTGCTGGGCCCCTGAGCAAGGCCATTAACCCTCAGCTACTCAGCTGTGTAAATGAGCTAACTGTAAGTCGCTGTGGATAGGGGCATCTGCCAAATGCCATACATGTTAATGGGACATTTAATCACATATTAGTTGTTCTGTATGTATATTTTTGACCCTTTCCTTTGATTTCAGAATATCCACAAACAATTAAAGCATGTGATATGAATTCTTCTTTTCTGTCTATTAAAAATGTGTGTTATACATTCATTCTGGCCCAGAAAAAGAACCTGTTCATAGAAGTAACTGAAAGGCTTTACACCCAGGCCTGAGAGACATTTACACGTGATTAGAAATTACATCGACAATGGAATGCATATCTCCTTCACAAAAATCAATAGTGCTGCTTTTCTTCTAGCACATCTGCAAAGAAATATTGCAGCTCAAAATCAAACAAATCATTCTCAAACAGCATTTTCTTTGTATTTAATGAAGCCTTAAATAAATTCTTATTCACAAAGTCAGATATACATTCATTCATGTGTACAACAGTCAGGTGTGCTCCACTGCAAAGTCATCTAATTCACGCATTGTTATGATATGTGTTTTTCTTGGAGTCATTCGGATATTTTCATTGTGCAAAAGTTCCCTGCCAATTTGTTCATGTGTCCTATACGCAGGTCTGGTGTGCTGTTGGGCGTTTCTGTGACGTTGTGGTTCAAACTTCTCCTGTTCACTTGGTTCATGACTTGCTTTTAGCTGGTTTGGTTCCTCTGTGAGAGTGGCTGGTGCTGACATCTGGGATGATGACCTTACAGAGGGTAAGGAGGAGACAGAAACAGGCATGGGCAGAAAACCAGGGTACACCACATACGGGTGACCCAGCACCTCCACAGATGCTGGTTGTGGCAGGGTGCTCTGAGTCCTCTGTTGCACATTCAGCTGGAGGTATTTTCCAGTCTCAGGGTCAAAAAATGTCTTAGTCTTGATCTGCACTGGCATGTCCACCATGAAGATTTGCCCCGAGTTTGGATCTTGTAAGAGCTTTCTTTGGGTCATAGGGAAAGAATGAGCCACAATGCTAGGTGCAGGAGGTGCATAATTTGGTTCAACATGATAGTGTGATATAGGAGGTGAGGCCTGTACAGATTGAGGTGTTGACATTTGCACCATAGGTGAAGCAGGCAAACTGGAGACAGTTCGGATGGACTTGGCCTCAGGTTGTACTGGAGTAACAGAGGGCATCTTGTCTTCTACCTTTTTGATTGCTCTGCTACTGAGCCTTTTAGCACGGCGAAGCGCTTTCTCAGTTTTGGGAGGAATAGCAGGTGGCTTACTTGCCGGTCTGATGTCACTGCACACAGATTGAGGTCTTTCATAGCAGACTGATTCTGGTCTTTCATAACAGGAAGATTCTGGCCTTGCATAAGTATGCCTAATATGTTCAGTGTCAAAACTTCGACTGTACGTCGTTGCTGCTGATCTCGCAGCTAGACTGTCCACATCCTCAGACCCGGTGCTGATGAGGGTTCGGGATTCATCCTCTTCAATCACGTGGCTTCTTCTGTTGTAGCTCCTTGGTTCTTTTGGTGCCATGAACCCTGGGGACAACATTTTGTTTCGAACTTGGATTTCTTTTGCTCTAGGGAGTCGATGTGAAGTTACTGATTGCTCATGCAAAACCGGAGAGGTAGCAGACTCTTTTGGCTCATTCTCACGATCGTATTCAACTTTGTCTTTTTCTGAACCGCAACAGCTGTCGACTGGTGAGCCGACACTGAATTCCTCCGAGAACGATCGGTGAAAGCGTGGCCTAACAGTTTTAGTAACTGAGGAAGTTTTGCCTGTGTTATCTTTCACTCTGAACATGACGGGCTTCCCCATGGCTGGAGAAGAAGTGTTGGACGGTGTTGCTCTTGCATGAGTTTCAGTTAAGTCTTTCTTTGAAGGATCTTTGTGGCTTAATGCAAGTGGTTCACGATCATTTTTAGGTTTTGTCTCACTTTCCATAGCATTGACAATGTAGTATTGTAGCTCCTCTGTTGTTTCTTCATCTTTCACTTCCTGATTTGTTTGGTTATCTGCATGTCTATTTGCATTATTAAGTTCAGTTTCGACTGACACTTGTGCTACAGATTGTGAATTTTTCACATGAGGATAGTCTTTCCTTTCCAGCATGTTTGCATTAACTAGCTGATTCGGCTTCTGGTCATTTTTGCTCTCAGTCTGTTTTTGTACAGGTTGAGTCACTTGAGGATTTTGGGGTTGATACACTTCATGGCTTCTTGAATATCCATAGTCTTGTGAAGTCAGAGATTTTTTAGTGTTGGATTGTTTGGTTAATGTCTTTTCTTTGGAGCTTTCTGTACCTTTTACAGTAAATATTCTATCATCTAAGCTTAACTGATTACGTCCCGCAAGCATGTCGTCTGTAATCTTGTGTGTTCGTTGTTCCTGGACTTGTAAAGGCATTGCTGTTGCGTTCAAATGTTCAGACTTCACATTTACAGACAGCTGTTTGCTTTGCCCTGTATCACCCACAGACATGGAAAATTTTCCTTTGTGCGGCTCCATGGCTGATAAATTATACTTCTGATGCGTGCTAATTTTTTGAAGTAAATCCTTTTCAGTAATGGTGTCATCTTCAGCAGAAATAACCCTCAGCCTAGCATAGTCAGCTAAAGCTGATATTTCCGGCCTAGCCATTTTCCTCTCCCGCTGTGTAACCTCAGCCATAGTGAAGCTTCCGTCTTTTTTTGTAAGCATCGAATCACAATATTTAGTGTTTGAATTAGACTCGAACGTGTTGTTTCCATTATATGTACTACCCTTGCTTTGTGGAGGAGCATCTCTCTGTGGATGGGACACATTACTAACTTGATCATGTTTGTCTCCTAAAACCTTTCCACTGCTTTCTAAATCCAGTCTAATGGTACCCCTGCTTTCTTTGCATGCCCCAGTGCCAGCCTTGATCTCTTTTTGTCCAGTGCTTTTTCTAGTGTCAATGATGTGTTTATCTTGTTGCTGAGCTTTTGGCTCATTTAGACTTTTATCACTCTTACTGGATTCACGTTCTGCATCTTTGCCACCTTTTATTACAGACGCTGCCCGGTCTTTATGCAAAGGTGGAATTTCATCTTTTAGGATTTTTTTCTCTTTTTGTGCTGGTTCCTTTTTCCATTTCTCATTTTCAAGTCTTTCTGAGTCATGTTCTGTCATGCCCGGAGCAGATGATACTTTTGTTCCTGTGACTTTTACAGGTGTTGTGTTTTGAGCATTTTCACTTACATTATTAGGTGGCACAGCACCTCTGGTACTTAGAGTGCCTGCCTTTATTTGGTTCTCTATATCACTTTTAAGCCCTTTTTTATCTTGCAGTTGAATATCTGGTACAGTAAATATAATCTGGTCTGTCTTTCCAGCAGGAAAGGCATATTTGATTTGTTTCGGATTAACACTAACGTTCTCTTTGGTCTGTTCTTTAGTGAAGGTTGAAATTTCTTTCTGTGAAAGAATCACCCTACGGACTTTAACTTCATCGACTGTCATGAATTTGACTTGCTCAACTTCTGGGAATTCACTTTTGCAGACCGACCCTTTTCTATTGTTTTGTAAAGCCATGTTATCTCCAGTTGGAAGATGTTCTTTGCTTACTTTCTTTAATTTGAGGGCATCTCTTTCATATTCTTTTTGTGTTCTCTTTTGCAGCACTGGGCTTCTTTTATTATCTGTTTGATTAACTGTATTCTGACTGTATTCTTGGCTTTTAATCCTGATCTGACAATCAGTAGAGATTTTAGAACCTGGTTGTGGTGAATCATCACATGGCTGATGACTATTTGCAGAACTAAATCCAGCTGTAAGTTGTGTATCTTTCTCACATTTCGCTTGTACCATTTCTTTGTTATGGTTACTGTCATTTTCTTTCCGTCCTCTCTCCATTGCTTGTACTTTCTGCTTGACTTGCTTGTTTTCCTTCAGTTGAACATTTCCGATTGCCATCATTTGCTTTGCTGACTGAGTATCCACAATGTCTTCACAAACTGGCACAACCTTTGACATCAGGATTTCTTGTTTTGCTGAAACCTCCTGTTCAGTATTTCTATCTGAGCACACAACTCCATCATCTCTTTGTTTGCCTCCTTCACTAGTTGTCTGATGCTCTTGCTCTGACTGAGTAACACATTGCTCAGGGTTTTCCTCTGTGCTCCTCAAAAGCTCAGGAGAGGCTTCTGGAGATTGTTTTCCAAATTCTGGCGAATGCTTTTTAGTGAAATCAGCTGATGTTAACATTTTCTCAATGGGCCCATGGTCATTATCCATGGTATCATTCTGTATTTTTTGTAAAGGGTTAATGGTAGATTTTTCCTTTTCATCTCCTTGCTTTTTATCGTGCTCTTTTTGGCCTGACTCTAGAAGGCTTGTATGTCCAGTAGGAAGCCCATATTTGGCCAAGAGACTCTCATATGATGAACTAATATTGCCCGCTTCTGTTGATCTATAACAATCAAGTTTATCTGAATTTGCAGGAGAATCATATTTTCTTACCACAGTTTCTTGTTCTTCCACATCACTCTTTAAAAGCAATTTTACCTCTTTACTATCCTCTTTGCTTTCAAGGAAGTCACTTTCTTTACATTTATTGTCAAATGTTTCATTGTCATCTTTCTCTACCTTCTCTATGGAAAGAGGTTTTGGACTTTTTTCGTGATTTTCTGGACCAGGTGCCATGGAAGCATCAGAGAAGCTTGACACGGAAATACTAAAGATAATAGGTTCATCTTCTGGAACAGTTTCTGATTTGCTTGAAACACATATACTGTATATTACAGGCTCATCCGTTGGCGAACTATCTTCCTTGCTAGCAATGTGAATGATGCGGCTTCCATGCTCTGGATTTGTAATGTCAGCACTTTTAGTTGGAGCAGAGTGGCTACTGAGTGGTTCATCTTTACTGTTAATGAGTGGCATGCAAGGCTTCTCTTCTGACTTCTCATTTTCAGAGCCTGGAGACTCTGAGCCATTACTGTTATTTGTACTTGTGTCATCATTGGATTGTTTCTTTTCTGTAAGTGTAGTTTCTCTATGTTCGTGGAAATCTTGTGCATTTTGGTTATAATGTTCAGTGCCTGGGGCTGTTTCACTGTCCTGCTGTAGTTGCTTATTGTTGTTTTCAGTTACTTCTTCATCCTTCATCATTTGCTGATTTTGGCTTTCATACTTGGAAAGTGTCATGCTTACTGCCTTATTTAAGCTTAAAGATGTTTGATATCCCAATTCTTTGCTACCCTGTGCATCTTGCGATGACTTCGGTGCATCAGTAATCTGAAGTTCCTGAAGAAAGGCATCTTCATTTGTTTTAGATGTTTGGACAACTCCCTTCTGAATGACTTGTTTTTCTAGCCATGTTTTCTTTTCTGGGGGTTCTGTATTAATGGCTGTTGGTGAACTTTCAGTAAATACGGTCTGAATTTCTCTGATTCCACCAGATCCACTTTCAATACGTTCCCTTTCTTGTTCAGAATTTGCATTTTGTTTATTAGGAAAGGTTGTTTTGGTGTCTGTATATTCCACCGTCACCTCATCGGCAGGTACTTCACCTTTTGTCCAGTCAGATGGAGTTTTGTCTTGAATAGTATTAATTTCAAGCTGTTTTGCATTTGCTAGCACTAAAGGATTTTCTTTTCTTGTGCCATCTTTAATTTTGGTTGCTTCTGGCAAACCGTAGTTTTTCAGAGAAGCTGTATTATTATTATTGGCAGTAGGTTTTTCTGTGTTGACATTTGACAGCCATTCTTTTGCTTTGTTAACAGAGTGGTCAATAGTTATATTTTCTCCTGAAATGTTGCTCAGTGTCAGATGACTTGTTGCTGCTTTTACCAAGACCTGGTGTTTTGGACTATCATTGCCATTTGCTTTAACGGTTGAGTACTCTGTGTTATTTGAAGTGTATGTTGTGGACCGGTTAGATGAGGTCTTATCTTCCTTCTTGACAACATATTCCTCATCCTCATTGAGAGCTGGAGAATTTGAGAAACCTTTGGCTGGAATTGTTCCATTCGCAAGAACGATATTGTTTTTATTATTGACTTTACTAGCTTTACTAAGTTGTCTTTCTCTGGATTGTATATCTGGCTGGTGAACATAATTTTGAGTAAATTTCTGGACTTCACTGTTTTTCTTGTTTGCCTCTGTAATCTTTTCCTCTTGGGGGCCACGGATCATTTGAAACTTTGTCATTTCTTTCTCAGTAACAACTTCGTCTTTTTCAGAACCCATATCTCTTGCAGTTAAATCCACATTTTCTGCTGTAAAAGATTCATATTTTGGCTCATCTTTGTCTTGATTTCTTTGTTCTTTGCATAAGGGAACACTTGGATAAATATCATCCTGAAAAAGATGGTTCGGTTTTTCTACTGTCATTTCTTTCTTTGGTAATGGGACTTGCTGGGTCATTTGTCCTTTTTCATTACTTGCAGCTATACTTTGCTTTATTTGATTTCTTGATGGAATAGCATGTTTAGCAAGGCCTTTTTCTTTAATTGCTGATATCTCCTTCTGGGCATGTGCTTTTAATTTTGATGTGAGTATCTCTTGTTTGATTTGACCTTTTTCTTTATATGAAAGTGCTCGCAATGTAATCTTATCGTTCTCATTACTTAGAAATATGTCTTTTCCTGACCTGTCTTTCACATCGTTTGGAAGATGTGACTCCTTTCTGACATAGCCATATGATACATTTGTATTTTCATGTTTGCGGTAGGAATTTCCATCCTCCTGTGCCTGTGACTGAACTTTAGACGGCACACTTTTAGCCGCTATGTCTTCAGCTATGTCAGATGTAACTGGAGAAGTTAGATTTTCTAACTTAGTCGGGTCACCGACTCTACCATTGAAGCTGTATTTATTTTCTCTTACTCTTTTTGCTTGTTCATTGTCTCTGACAGAGAGAATGTCATTAATGTTAAATATGTCCCCTTTTGTTTGTGAGCTGTTATTAGTTTCTAAAGTTCTTAGAGGATTTGGTATGTTACGTTTCATATTCATATCTCCTTGCTTGTGATATACCTGACTGGGTGCAACAGAAAAAGTTGGCTTGTGTTCCTGAATTTTGGCTCTGTTTTCTGTTATCAAATTTCTTTGGGTTGTTCTTGCTGAATATGCTGTGCTTTGCTGCTGAATACAAGATGTACTTGATAGGGAGTGTGCATAATTTGGTTCACCTGGTTGTTCTGCCTTTATTTCAGATTGCTGAAGTTGTCTTGATATACGCTCTTCATCCTTAGTGTGTCTGTTTTCAGTTGTTGCAATATGCCACTGTTTGTTTGGCTCATATTTGTATGGCTGATAAGCAACTTCATTATATCGATATTTTTCCTCCATTGATTGCAAAAATTGGGTTCTCTGACTATAATCCTTTTCATTCTCTATATCACTCGTAGCATGTTTCACATTTCTCTGAAGACAAACTTCAGCTTTTTCATGTGTTGTCATTTCTGATCTCCTTGTGAAGTTTGCCTCTGTAAGAGCACATTCCTTCTTCTGCAGACCATTATAATGTAATTCATGTAATTTGTGAGATGCATGAGTTGCAGGTGCATTTGTATGATCATCTGTAACCTGCCTGCATGAGAATCGCCTTTCTGGAAATGTCTGGAAAGAGCTTTTTGAGTCCTGAGTCTGTTTGTCTTTTGGGAGCCAACTCGCTTTTACATTCTCATTCACTTTATTTATGCATGTCTCCTTTCTCATAGTGTAGCTCTCATTGGCTGAAGGCAAATATTGCTTAGCGGTGGCTTTCCTCTGTTTGTCCATTTCTATCAGTGCAGCTATTTCTCCCTTATATGGCAGTGCATCTTTTATCCCATTACTATTGACAATTTCCTTGGTCACCATATTTACAGGTTCTGCTCTTTTCCAAGATAAGTTTTCTTCAGTCACCTGGTTACTGATATATCCAGAATTTGGTTTTCTCAGAAAGTTTCGATGGTCTGCGTCGTCTCTTCTATCAAAAGTTTGTTTTGCTGACATCTCAGCTGACCGACGTGCTGGTAGTTGTGCTTTAGAAGAAATGTTTTCTAGTTCTAGTCTTGTTGGGCCAAATGTTTTACTACTGTCATTAATGTGACCCACTGGGCTTCCACCACCACTATTACCAAGTCTTGAATTTGTTGATAACTTATAATATTCGTTCTCTCTGTAAGTTAGCGGATCTGGATGGTTGTTCTGTGAGCCCAAATAAGAGATATTACAGTTTGTAGCTCCATGCTGATTCACTAAGGTCATGCTGTTATATGGTTTATCGGCATACTGTTTCTGCTCTGAGGTTTGGAATAAGGAAAGCTCATAACTTGGTTGGACTGGGCTACAAAGTTCCCAAGTGCTAGAAGGTGCAAAATGGTCCTGATTGGGCACGTTTGTTACTGATGCTTCTGAAAGTCTGGATTCACGACCTTCTAGCTTTGATGATTGCTTATTCCGATCTGATATCTCTAAACCTTTAAATTTTGGAGGACTGTATGTGCTCTTGACTCGTTTTCTGTTGTCTTTAAGGTTGAACAACAGGCTCGATGCTTTGGATTTGTAGGTATCACGTGTTTGCTTGGCATCAGGCTGTGGTTTCATGTCACTGTCACACTCAGAAATCAAGGGAGTATGTGCAAATTGCAGAATTTCTGATGTTTCTGTTTCTTGTCTTCCAGGAATTACGGGTGTCAGAAGCTGAGTAATGTTGAATGGGGTGGTTCTACTGGACATCTCACTGCTGCCCACTTTCCCTACTTTGTGTTGACTTTCATATGTATGTCTACTGTGATAAAGCAAGCTAGAATCAGGCCTATGCACATTCTCATTGGTTGGTGAGACTGTGGAGGGCCTGTTGCTTGGCAGTTTGTTTCTCACACAGTTATTATTTTTCCATGGGGGGTAGTTAGATGCCATTTCAGACTCACATCTCTTCTCTATGGCTGAGGCTTTTTGGATTACCGTGGACCTAGAGCGCTGAGCACCAGCAAAATCCTCAATTTTCTTTCGGGTAAACTGCCTGCCTTCTACTGGAGAGCTTGAAATCCTGTGTGTGCCTGTGAGTTCTCTGTAGAGAGGAGAATCATACCACCTAGGAAATTCAGTGGCTGACACAAACCCTGAGGGTTCCTCCCTTTCAAAAGGGAACCTGTTATAATCCTTCCACAACTGGAACGGACTGAATTCACTGTGGAAGAAAAAGTTAGTGGTGTTTAATGCCTTGAACTTTGTTTTTGAGGATGTTACTGTGTTCATCTGGGACACTGCATGAAAATGATTTCCGTAAGACTGTAAAGGGCCTGACTTAAAATTTGGATGGTAACCCGAAGATAACTCTGACAGTTCTCTCTGAATACTTAGCAGAGCTGATTTGTCCCATGGCTCATTATTAATGTCTTGGTATTTGTCCTGTAGAGTGTCAGGAGCCCTACTGTCACAGGTCTCCCCTGAACTGAAGGTCTTAATGAGCGATGAAACTCTGGAAGTGCTTCTCTTCTGTTGCCATGTTGCCTCCATAGAGCCATTGCTTATATGAGACAAACTCTCATCTCTGAGAACCTGCTCATGTGCTATATAGGAATGCTGGAATGTTGAGGCCACCTCAGTTTTTCTGTCTGCTTCCTCATTCTGAATGCCACGTGAGGAGGACTCCTGGCAGGTTGTCCATAAATCTTTATTTTGCAGGGCTTTTTGAGTACAGGCTTTGTGCTGATCAGCGGGGGAGGAAACCTCTAAGTCATTGTAGATGGCATCTTCACCAATACATAAGCTCCTGAAGGCTCGATCAGTGAGACTGCTTACCTCCCTGTCTGTATCATCCATGAAGCTTCCCACACTTGATGAGCCACTGATGCCATCAGAGCACTTCCGAGAGCCATGTGTGCTTCCCCGCCGGTTTTGTTGGCGCTTTTCCAGAGAGCCCATTTCTAATAGCTGCTCACATGAGCAGGACACACTTGCTTCTATCGGTCTCTCAGAATGCCTGCTTATGAAGTCTTGCTTTTAAGCAGGTCACCTTGCAAAAGGTGAATAGGTTGTGCTTCTTTCCTGCAACAGAACCAGACAGTAGTGTCAAAGCTGTGGCACAAGACAGCAGCAAACAGACCACTGGTATTTAAGGAAAAAGATATAAAAATATTTTTAGTTTGTTATTGTATTTTATGCACGTTATGCATGCTAAGGATTTGTTACAGGGCTCAAAAACCTTGTTGCCTTGAGTCACAATAATGACCTCCATGACATGTGTTTAATAGAGACATGCTGTTGCTATGCACAAGAAAGAGTGTAACTTACAGACACATGAATTATTTTTAGAGTAGCAAGATGCTTTCCATTTTTAATTAAATTCTATATGTCAGTGTAAATATGTGTGAGTATTACAGAAAGGTAAGAAAATCTTTAGATATTCTATACAATCCACAATGTAATTAATTACCTTATTCTATATTTTAGTTGAGTTTATTTTGAATGGATAAAAACACCCTTTTAACACATTTAAAGTATATATTTAGTCATGTCTTAACGGGTCGGAAACCTAGTTATTAAGCATATCTAATTGCATTGTGGCAGTGAACTCTAAATGTCCTACGCTTACAAAGCTCCAGCTTTTTAAAATTTATTTTTTAATACAGTACTCATTAATATTAAGTAAATAGATGAATGTGCATGTATTATATTTAAAGTCACAGTATATTTCACAGGATATTTTACCTAGTAATAGCTCTCTCTCTCTCTCTCTCTCTCTCTCTCTCTCTCTCTCTCTCTCTCTCT
>JAOVVG010000042.1:15146322-15156412 GCA_028566375.1 Leptodoras nelsoni | reverse complement strand
TCTCTCAATGAGCTTCAAGAGGTAGTCACCTGAAATGGTTTTCAGGTGTGCCTTATCAGGGTTAATTAGAGGAATTAGTTTAGAACTAGTTTTGATGCCTTCAGTGAGAATCTACAATGTAAATAGTCATGAAAATAAAGAAAACGCATTGATTGAGACGTGTCCAAACTTTTGGTCTGTACTGTATTAATATAATGTTTATATAAAGAAAGAAATATTTAAAAACTCTATTAATTTTAATAACAAATTGAACTTTTTGCAAAATATTGCTTTACTAAAAAAGCTTATTTAAATCTCCTTATTTTTTATGTATTATTCTTCATTCACATGCAAAGTTTTGAATTAAAAAGAGTGTTTAATAACCACATGTGTTAAGCATGAACTATATTTAATTAAATAATAAATAATTCATATAAAAACTCCACCTTCACTCTAAAATGTGTCCTTTTCTCCTGATCAGCTGCTCAAATTGGTCTGACCCTCTAGTGGTCAGACTTAGTGTAAATAACTGCATCTATTTGTGTTTACTGTTAATAGGCACCTTTGGAGCATCCTCTCACTGTATTTGCCTCCATCAAAGACCCATTGTGACGTCTCTTTTCTATGATTTTTCAGATCTTTATCTGTGCACAGTGCTGATCTGCTCTGTTGGCCTCATTTCTACGGTGCTTTTCATCGTGAAAGTGACATGTCAATACATGCAGCATAAACAAACACAAAAAGGTAATGAGATTTTATTTCTACCATCGAAGCAGACACAATTTGTTTAATTCACTATTCAGGTTAAACTATACACCTGCATGTTCCTGACGTCAAATAGCAACATTCACTATAATCATTAGTAATGTTTTTTTATTTTTATTTTTTATTTTTATTATTTTCTATTCAGACAGATTCTATTTGGTGAAATGCCCAGAGAGCAGGTAAGGCATCATAAGACTTTTTTTTCAGTGTGCAAAAAATGCCACGTGTGATAGATTTAAAAAAAAATATTGAACTGTTCTGTAGCTCTGGGGAGACTGTGACCAGTGATGCCAGCTCCTCTCCTGGAATGCACAGGAAAGAGAAAAGACATAAAGCACCACCCAAGGACGTCACTGCAAGGCCACCGGCGATACCAGTAAAAGGTATGACTTCCAGTATAAATCTGCTCATTCTAATATAACAGACATGAGCCCTAAACTGTGGCAGCCCTTAAACATTAAGCCTTAAGCTTTAAATTATATAGAATTTTATCATAATCTGTTTTCCTTAACACCAGTTCATTTTGGCATTAACCTTTGGCATTAATTCAGTGATTCCTGATATTATCCCATTCCCACAAGTACAGTAAGTAATCTGTGACTCTGTTTATTGCAATAGGAGTGAAGTGATTTACTGTGTGTTAGATGTTTGGTTAAGCCTCATGGCACTTCAGCTGAGAAGAGAACATTTTGACTGAGGTGAAAATATGAGCATTCCGAATTGTGCTATTACATTTGCATTAATCAAGGATAAATTATAACTGTCAAAATTCATTTTTATCTGTTCAATATGGAAGTACAGTCTTTTTACTGTCTATAATTTATTTAATTCTAATTTTTATTAAAATTTTTTTGCAGCTCCTGTTCCAAATAAGCCACGCAGAACCAAACTTTTAAAAGTCCAACCCAGAAAAGCACACTTGACGGTAGGACGTGTTTAATTTAACTTATACCATTCACTCAGTCACATAGAATGACAATAAAAAAATTAAGCAACATTAATATAGTTTCATGAGGATTTATGCTCCTGCTTGGGTAATAATTTAATAACTCCTGTGCATAATTCTATTTTTCATAAATTGTATAATATTTGCTTTCTAAAAACCTTGCATATCTAATCTTTATGTCAATTGAATTATTACTCACAATATACAAGGCAGAAATGATTGTTTTTGGTTGTTGGTATTGCTGTATTGCCATTTTCATGACTTGTAATTACATTTAACTTTATTGCTTTTTGAAACACAATTATTTATTTAGCAAGCTTGATTCTCATTGCATTACTTTCACTAAAATTATTACAGAACGAGGAAAAAATCAGAGGAAAGAGCAGAGGAAAATGTCAGTTACTGCGTGGTACTTAATCCCGTCTCAAATAGACGCTGTGCCTCAAACTGTACCTAACTGTACTATTTTTTAATTAAATGTAACTATAGTGACTATACTGAGCGTTTTATGGACATTTTGGAACAAAATGCAAGATTAATTTTATTATTATTTTAAAATTTATATTAAACTTCCAGCCTTCAAGACCTTCTTTGTCATAGGCACAGGGAACAGACGGCTGCACTGTACAGACAAAGTCGTACTTCGTTCTTCCTACCGGCTGCCAATAAAATATATTTAAAAAAAAAGAAAAAGTATCAAATAATATAAGAAAAATCTAATAAAGCTATAATGTGTAATATATATAAACTCTATAACAAAATGAAAGAGCAGTTTCTATTGTGCAAAAAGAAATATAAATTACATTTCAAAATGTTTTTGTACAAATTTGTTGTTAGACATTTGGGACAAAACTGAATGGACACAAGCTACATTTTTTCCAGACAAACCAATCCTAAAGTTGGATCAGTAATTTTATGTTGAAGTGTCCATGCATTCCCAGATTACCGAATGCAATTCCAGACCCTGACCACATACAGTAGTCTTTACCACACTGAAACGCCCTACTTTTTTTCTTTGCTCTTCCTGTCCTAAAGCCACGGGTGGCAGATGACAGCCTGACATACGCCGAGCTGGAGCTGGTCAAGCGCGTGCCCGAGGCTAAAAGAAGCAGCTCAGGAACTGCACAGCTGGAGACCAATGCACACTGCACAGGAACTGTATACGCCCAGATCCTCTTTGTGGAAAACCAAGTGTAAATTCAGTTGAAACTGTTTTGCACCAGAATTATTTATGATATTGCTTTTGGTATTGTTCATGTGAGTAATTATTGTTGTATTATTTTTAGTATAAAGGCACACATCCAAGCATCTGGCATTTGTACTACTTGGGTACATTCACCTATTCCCTGTGAGCACAGGATTTTTATAGACATATATATGTATAAGTAATAAAAAATGCAATTTTTTTGACAAGCTATAATTTTTTTTTCAAGTTGACAGGGTCCTGTGAATATTAGACTCATTGCAGCTCACTGATTTGTAAATTCTAGATTCATAAACAGCAAAAGCAATTCTACACATAAAGCATCAAGCTTCACACAGGGACCAATGGAACCTACAGATCATTTAAGTAACTCCGTCGTCAATATATACATGATATATGCATGTTTGTGATGACACTCTGGGGCTGATGTGACATTATTTCTCCCACTCTGGTATGGGTGAATTCTGTCCATGGCACAGTACGAATAAGAGGTCAATATGAAAGATTCTTTTGTGAATATTGTAAATAACAGCCCCATCTGTGTATGCCTTCGTTCACTCGCTGGCCTGCTGTAATTCTGTGTTTAAGCTGAGACGGGCATGACTGTGTCGCCTTCATACAGCTCAGAATCAGTGACTATGATGAACCCTCTAATGGTTACATTTATTCAAATTAAACTAATTGTGATCATGGTTAATAATTAGTTTTACAGTGCATTATAATTGGGTTAGACTACAAGATGGTTCTGCCTAGATGCTATAATTTATTTGATTTAATTATTCAGAAGCACCCAAATGGTTTGCCATTTTAATATCATAAAACCACTGACGTATTAAAACTGAGATAGCCATTGTCTTTTGAGAAGGTCATTTGCTTCTCTCTATGAGATATATGATGATTATGTTCCAGTCTATTAAGCTCCTCCACTTAGCACAATTAGCCACTCGCACAAAGGTTAAAGAGAGCGACCCCCCTCTCCTGACTGCGGTCACAGTGCATATTAATGAGCAGCAACACTGGTAGGCTAGCAGAGAGGCCTGAGCAGGTTGGAGAGAGAGAGAGAGTGAGAGAGAGAGAGAGAGAGTGACATTAGCTCTGGGGATTAGTCCCAAGCACAACATACACGCAGAATTTGACGACTCTCAGGAAAAGAATGACCACCTTGTGGTGATTTCTCAGAGAGTAAGGTGAAAGAAGGGCCACCATGCTATTTCCGAGCTATTTCACCATGGAGCTATTTCCGAGCAGATCCACAACAAAGAAAAACAAAAACTTGATGAAAGACAATAACAACAACAAAAAAATAATGAAATGCACAAAAAGCTCTTTCATTTGCACTCAAATCTGTTGTGTTGCTCTAAACAGCATCCTCTTTTAAATTCATTCCAGATGCCCACTAAAGTGTTTTTCTTTTGTTTTGTAAGATCAGAAAACTGTTGTGTATAAAATTCGAGTCTCTCATTTTATGTAAGTTGGCATCACCTCTTTCCAAACTGCTAGTTAAAAAAATTGCTGTTAAAAACCAAATTAAACCAAAGATTCCCAATAATCTGCACCTCCCACCTGCACCTTAATGTATACTAATGAACCGGCACACCCTAACGCATCATGGATTAAAGCTTCCTGTTATGTTGATGTTCCTACGTTCCTATTGCACACACTGGCTCTGCTCCCACTCCCCTTCTCTGGACTGCTTAATGGCAACCATTAGAAGGATGCAATCTCAAAAGGTTGGGAGTAAAGCAACAATTAACCCTCTTCCTGAGGGAGGTACATGGAGCATGGCCTAATGGGAGCATCGTCAGCTCCACATAATCACAGCTCATCTTTGCCTTCAACTATAACAGCCGAGGAACAGAACGAATGCAAAAGGGGAAATTCCAAAGTATTACACATTTAATCAGACTCCACACCTATACACCAGAGACCAAAGGAAAGGTAATGTTGAGTCATACATTGAGAAATCAAGCACACTGCAATGTCAAGGATATGTTAGTCTTAGCTTGAATCTAAGAGTTTTTCAGTATTTTATTTGTTAATTTATTTATTTTATAGAGTGAGCAAATCAGCTGTGATACTTTTACATTTCTGTATTACCAAAAAATGTAATAAACACTCTGCAATGATGTTAAGAATGAGGTTGACGATTGTGATAGTCCTCACCTGTGGTGATGTAATTTAAATGCAATCCTATTAAGTCCTGAGCATAAGACTCAACAAGACTCAAGTTGCCTGAGATATGTGAATAAATGTCAAAATATTTTGCTGAAGGTTAGATTGAAAAAATATGCATGTATCATGTGTTTAAGCTTTTTTTTTTTTAAATAATCATGTTAAAAATAATTCATTGTCTTTTCAGTTTGCTTTTTATTTATTACCAAATACAAAAATGTATCACTGATAAACATAAACAGCAGTACTGGTCAGTAACACAAGTGAATTTGCAGTGAGTTTGCAGATCTGGTGTGAGACTTTACGAGCACGCATAACAAGAGTGCTTGCTAAGCATTTATGTAGACCACAAAATAAAAGGAAAACAAATCCCAAACATCATAACCAGTCAGTGACAAAGGACACACGCTCTCAAGCTGGGACGGTTGAGTCACACTTGTTTTGTAAAAGCTGCCTGTATAAAAAACTGCTGCACAAAATATTCATTATATTCACATATATTTACAAGCTAAAGACTAACACTATAGCCTGTCATTATTTTTTACAACCTGGATTTTAATGCAGACTGTGAGCAGAAGCCAGCTGCTCTCTGACAGACGCATGTCCTTACAAAATGAACACATTAGCAGTCGGTCAAGACATATGAAAAAGTTGCAGGAAGGAAAAACAATCTACAGCTAAGACAACACACGCCTGGAACACAGCTGGCCAAAACATTCCAACAGGCCAATGTTTCTAAAATAAACATCACTTGGCTTCATTTATGAAAAAGGAGGAGAAACAGACCTACAATAAAAATGATCTGTACTGTGGTTCAATTTGTGAAAAAAAAAAAAAAAACACACACACACGAATCTGCAGCATCCTTCATTTCTTAAATAAGCAGTGTTCTGTTTCTGGCTCGAGCAAGAATGCCTCAGCGAGTCCAAGAAACTATGCGTCATCCCTCAAGCACAGCAGGCGCTGTGCAGATCTCTGGAGTCAGCAGTGGTGCGGCAGTCCCACATGAGCGGCATGCTGAGTATCAGGGCATGATTGATGTTCAGTCGCCTGTCTTCAGTCCTCATAGGTCCAGCTGAACACTCTGCCCCAGGCATCACCTACCAGTAGTGTACCATGAGTCCTGTCATTACATAGATACACACACATGCAAACACAAACACACAGAAAAAATGAGAGGGACAGATTTGATGGGATTTAATAGAATAAAGATAAATCAGTAGTCAGTAATCTTATAATAACAAGACAACAATATATTATTTTTTATTATTAATATAATAATATAAAAAAACATAAAAATAGAATCATTATAAACATAATAATATAAAACAAAAAGGATCTCTTCCTGGTCTTTATAGCCTTGACATCCCTGACATTGTGCTTGCTCATTAGGGAGGTAAAACTACAACCAGACGTCTGTAAAGCAGCTTGTCACCATATCTACTGTTAAAATCCCTACACGAATAAAACTGAATTGAACTCTAATATCAGCAATTCTTCATTTCTTAATTCCCCAAATTTCCCTCTCAGGATCAATAAAGTTCATCAATCTATCCCTCCATCCATCCATCCATCCATCTATCAAGACCCAAACAAACTACAATAAACTCCCTTACTACAGGTAATGCAGTAAATCAGCCCGAACCCCAGGATCTCTATCTGTATAAACAGCTGGCGTTTGTACCTAGATATGGCCAGTGCAGTGACAGCAGGATTGTTTTTGTAGCGGCGGCGGGAGATGATCTGACTCCGGTTCAGTTCACGGCACAGCACCAGGTGTCTCTCCCACCTCGTCCCGGTGCGCTCTGAGAGATAGCATCCAAGAGTGAGAAACAAGTCGTTGCTTTTATTAATGGTCAGCATGTTGTTAAATTGAGAAAAATACATCTAATATAAAGCGTTCACTGTTACAAAGAGTTCCCCCCAATTTAATTTGTGTGTTGTGATACTTATATGCTCTGACGCTGTGCTGTAACCAATGTGCACCAAATTGGATTTGGGTATTATTGCTTTCTAAATTGCATGCCTACATCAGCGAAATTGCTCATCAGTGTTTACCGGCTGTATGTTTAATAACTTTGCCCCATAATTCCTTGCAGCTAGCCCTAATGGTTTGCACAAAACAGTGCACAATTATGAACTTTTCTCTGGATCCCTCCAAGTCAAACTTACAGCCGAGTCTCAGACATGACACTTAAGAGTAGATACAATGTAATTTGATTTACAAACAACGTGCTTGAATGACGCCTCGTGTTTTGTTCCTGCTATTTCATTACTTGATATGAAAAAAATAACCATTTTTAGCAGATAATAGTGTTTCATTTCCCAATACTACAAGACAATTTTTGTTATATTGTTTCCATAGAACAGCACATTACATGCATTAGGGAAGCTTATGTTTGAAATAGTCTTATAACCGACCAATCTAATCCTGCACAGCCCAAGGCAACTAACAACTAGCAAAAACCCAGGCTCTTGTTCGACGTTGGTGTTAAGGTGAAGTGTATTAGTGTTACCTGTGTCCTCTCCAGACGGGGATCCAGCATCCCTCAGAGACACGGAATGCTCCTCGTGTCCAGGTAATTGTATCTTTGTATATTCAGTCTTCCATATCTGCAACAGAGCCACACAGCTAATGAAGAAAAAAAATCAAAAGCAATAGAGGCTATAATCATAAATCAAATTGGGGAGGGAGGGGGGGGCACTGATGTAGCACAGGTCTGTGCTCCAATTTGATGCCTAATTTAGAACCCATTTTGATTTAATAACTGCTCTTAGCTCATCTAAAGTGAGCATATGTTACTATCACTGCTTCCTTGGGACTCCAGATCCCGGGCGGTGAGGCACTTTTCAATACCACAGTCATCATATTTGAATATTTTGCAGCTGCATTGCCTTACTATTAAACAGACAAAGCCTTTGAGGAATGATTTATTATCTATACACAGGATTTACTTGTATGAGAACTATTTCCTGTTATTGCTCATTTTCTTGTTATTGCTCATTTAAAATAATGATATGGTCTAAACATTGATAATGCCTAAAGCAGAAAAGTGTATATACGCAGTACGAGTGATTAAACTGTAGGCCACTCACCCTAACAGTACCATCTGCACAGCCAGTGATAATGACATTGCGTGGGTCCCACTCATACTTCTGTGTGAAGCAGCAGCACAGGATGCTGCCCTCCGGCCCATACGGCGTGTTTACAGAGGCTAGCAGCTGGCCTTTCATTGTCCACAGGTACAGATTTGTCCCTGAACATGACACAATCTCACCCTGAGGGACAGAAAGAAAATAGTGGTCTATAATGTTATCGGGCATCAGGTTTGAACTATGCACATTACAGAAAGAAGCTTGATGTAAAGCAAACATTTGAACGGGTCTGTGATTCATCCTGGGAAAACGTTTGGATGCACCAAACTTTATTTATTTTTTTATAATTTTAGATTTAATTTTTAATTTTATGTCTTAAATTGTCACAGTATTAAGCTGTGCCTGTTCTTGGCTCTTTTTAGCAGCCAGAAGGCTTCTGGGAAACAATTTAATTTAAAGAAAACATGTTTAAGACAAAAATCAATACTTATTAAAGCCATTATTTATATTTGTGTTAGAAATAGATTTCAACTATACTAGTAAGCTTTTATCAGAATGACTCACTGCAGACCAGAATTCAATTGTTTTCTGTACACTTTTAGACTAATCAGATGTGCAAAAGTTAGAGGATTGTGGAGGCTTTGGCCCCAGTGAAGAGGGAAGGATGTGGTCTCCCCTTCCTCATCATACTAGACAGCTCTGGCAGCAAGCCACAGAGCAGAAAGAGCATCGCTGTACATCACTCAGCACTGAAAATGAGCCACCCAGTACTGTGGCCTGAACCTGCCACTCTACTTCCCAGTGACTACAGAGTGCAAAAGGCAAATGGTTAAATAAATATAAGAAAAGAACAGACAGATGGAGGTGGGATAAGAGAACAGAAGGGATGATGGGAAGATAAGATAAGTAAGCAGTGAGGAAAACCCTAGGGTAAACTCTATGTATGTAAACTTACAGTCAGATCGTTGATGGCTAAGGCAGTAACACTGGATGAGTGTGCAGGGAGCTGAGTGATGTAGTTGAGCTCCTCCAGGTCCCATAAGATACATGTCTGGTCCTGAGAGCCGCTAATTATCACACTATGGGACTCGGACGCTGCAACACAGGTCACCGTATCTGTGTGTCCATAGAGGGCCTGTGAGTAAAACGGAAACATTTATAAAAAAGAAAGAAAATAATAACTTAAGTATCCTAAATGACATTAAACACTCTCCAAACAGTCAAATAACTATCCATAGCAGGGGCAGGGGTTGTTAACTGACAGATCGTGGTCTGATGATGGACCCAGTCTCTGACCACTTAAAAAATATTGCAGCAGAGCTAATACATGAGTGAAGTCATCTATAGTTCAGGGGATCTAGTTTTCAAGACATTAACCTGTGCAACTTGTAGCGGATTGTCTTTTGAGGCTTGTTACAGACAATGACATGATAAGTATGTAAATTATTTAGCTGAAGGCTGCTCATTGATCCGGTGATTAGCTAGAGGGCTAGAGACATTAGTTCAGAAAGGGACTTTTAAAGGTTTTTCCTGAAAAAAAAGCTGACAATGAAAATAGGATGTTCAAAGATTATTGGAAAGTGAAGTGTGTGTTTATTACCCCCATTTAAATTCAAAAGTGAAACGTCTAGTCTGTTCAGAGTCATTATGTCAAATGCCAAAATGACACAAATGAAATAAAAATTTGTATTGTCATAATTATAGTCATCATTAATGGTTACATATTACAAGATAACTTGTCCTCATACAGTCATGCTAGTTGCTTATGCAGGAATTGAAACGTATGAAACATTTACACATTTATTTGAATACAGTACAGGCCAAAAGTTTGGACACACCTTCTCATTCAA
Source organism: Leptodoras nelsoni (assembly GCA_028566375.1). Taxonomy (NCBI): domain Eukaryota; kingdom Metazoa; phylum Chordata; class Actinopteri; order Siluriformes; family Doradidae; genus Leptodoras; species Leptodoras nelsoni. The sequence continues at coordinate 15,146,400 of JAOVVG010000042.1, read as the reverse complement.
GGCGTTTTCTTATTTTCATGACTATTTACATTGTAGATTCTCACTGAAGGCATCAAAACTAGTTCATTCATAATATAA
>JAOVVG010000042.1:15122765-15139527 GCA_028566375.1 Leptodoras nelsoni | reverse complement strand
ATATAATGGCACATTAGTCACCATTCATTTAGGAAGCTTATTGTGAAATTTCATAATAAAGTACTCACACAGTGAAGCTCTAGACTTTTGCTTCATTTAAGAAGGAAACTATTTGCTCAACGCTACAACTTAAAGGTCACATAAAGCTCCCAAGAGTGTCAGGAAAAGGGGGAAACGAAAGGGATCGAGTTTTCCCATGGACTTCAGCATGCATGCGATTACAGTGCTATAGCGTACCTGCAGAGAGAGGAAGGTCTGAGAGAAAGGCTCCATTCTGACAAGGAAAGATGCCACTATGATGGCTGAGGAGTAGTGTGTACAGTAATGACATTGCGCAGACAGCTCACCTGCAACAGCCATAAGCATCACTTCCAGCAAGAATCGTAATTACTGTTATAATCAGCTTACCAGCTCGTAATGAAACGAAATTTCAAAAATGTTTCAGAGCAAGTGGGCAGAATAGTTGAAACTCATTTAGCTGGTGAAGAATGATATAAATGAAATCTTACCATCATTACTGTCGACTTCATTATATCGCTGGATAAATTTCTCTCTCCTTTTCTCATTCTGAGCACCCATCGGTTTGGACAAATCCCTGAATGACACTGGGGATGACAAATCTAGTGTCTAACAAGCAGAAGAAAAGTAAAATTGTGCTTAGATAAACAAACAGATAGCCATGAATGAATGAAGGAATGAATGAAGGTAGGAAGGAAGGGAATGCAATATAACAAATTGGTACCTCTGATTCATAATCAGCAAGGATCCATGGGAACACTGGATACTGCATCAAATCATTATATGTCCGTCCAGCGAGCGTGTTCAAATGCATGAGGTATTCAAAGTTACTCATTTCTCCTTTCTGTTTAAACATGAGGTTAGGTAAAGTCAGCACACTGCACGCAACAGAATAACACACAATTCTGTACTGCTGTTCGAGACAAACTGCACACACATTACCTGCCATTTCGCAACAACCGTCTTCTCGAGTGCTGCTGTCTTTCTGTGTCAAAACAAACCAGGAAAAAGGACCATCATACACGAGGTTACTGCAATATATTATTCTTCTAAAATGAATCACATTCTGATACCGAAAAGTACCAGTTCTGATACTGGACCACGTTCTGATACTGAAGAGTAAGAGATGAGAATAGTCTTATTGAGGTTGCATGGCAACAGGCCCAGAACGCAGAGACACAGAAAGACACAGAGGTTCTGTGTTACGGAGCAACAAGAGCGGCCTGGGAAAAGGTAAGCTTTCTGATATGTTCACCGAAACCTTCGCTGAAGTAGCAAATGGTGCCATCTATGGGATTTTTGACATAGCAGTCAACTGGTGACAGTTTCTGAAGAAAATTACCAGCATGAATGAAGATCTTATAGAATCTAAATTAGAATTTAACTGCCAGACATTCTCAGGTATCTCAATGTGCATAGCTTTTGAAGACACTTTATACACTTACATGCTGTTAAAGGAAAATGTACTGAATATCATAATAATAAGAATAAGAATAATTAAAACAAACAAATAAATAAATAAATAATAATAATAATAACAACAATAATAAGAAGAAGAATAAAAAATAACAACAACAACAATAATAATAATATTAATAATAATAATAGGTAAGTATGATCTTCTATAGCCTGCACACTCTTTATACTACATATATCAAATTCTGTACTACATTTATTAGACTGAGAGTGTAAACAGCACTTCACTCATTAGTTCAAAATTATTACAGAACACACACACATATATATATATATATATATATATATATATATATATATACACACGCACTGAAACATTCAAATGCTAATGCCGCATTTCTTTTCCTTTCTCTCTGGTGACTGCAGCCAGTAAAAGGACAGTAAATACTCAGCAGTTCGGGCATGTGTTGCTTAGCAGCAAAGTTAAACAGGACAAAGCAGCTTTTGCCCTCCTGCCATGGTTGAGTGAGGAGGCAGTTTCTATTTAATCCGAAGCTTGTCTGAAGGTTCTCTACTCGCTCTTTCAGCTGGATATGTGAAGCTCATTTAAAAGTCACGGCTACAAGAAACAACTAAGTATTCCTCTTTGGGACAAGGTGAACTAATGCTGGACAAGAATGGTTGATTGACTGCAATACAAACAAGGATTACCAGCAGTGACCTGAACAGTCCTTACCTGACCACATTTACAGAGAACCGCTATATGAAATTTGTAAGTAGTGATTATTGTAGTGTAATTGTAATTGTGTGAGTATTGTGTAATGCTGTAAAACAGAAAACTGAACTAACAAGTATAATCCTGCTTCTCCTTAAGGTATCTAAAAAATAGAGAGAAAACTACAAAAACTTTTCTTTGTATACTCTTGGCATTGCACATTTATTAGATCACTATATAATATAAACATTACCATGATATAATTTTCAGCCATCATCCAGGATGTAGTGAAGCTACAGTAAATTCCAGTGCATTCCTCACCCCTCCAGCTAGATTACCTTAAATGATCTACTTTAAAATGTTGTTAAAGCCCCTATTAGATTCAATATATCAAGGAAGAGTGTAAACGTATAAATGAAATCCGATATTCGGCTTGGTTGATTTGCCATAGTAGAGCACATGAAGATAAATCATACTACTGGTCAGCTCTCCATAATTGCACATGTTTGGATGCAAAGGACTCAGACAGAAAATGGAATAAAAACAAGCTAAACCATATTAGCCTTCTATCTATATGCACTTGAATATGATTAATGAGTCATGAAAGGGCCCGAAGGGCTTACAATGCAGCCACTCTTCTTCTTTAATAGGGAGGTGTGAGGTGCATGGGTTTTAAATCACTTCCCCGAGTGTCATTTATCAAAGCACTGATTTGACTATCCACATCGCCGCTCAGCCTGTAAAAGCCAACCTGGATCAATCAGCTGTAACACAAGCAGCTCCCACCCTCAACAGCAAAATTCCCCCTGCGCCAAGTCCAGATTTTACATTCATTGCTCTTGTCCTTATTGCTATCTGGTATTAGCCTCAATTACAGTGCAGTATGATTTTAAGAGATCCCTTAAGGGTGAGATGGGTGAGTGAGTTGGAGTGCAAACATCACACTCTGTTCATTCCCCAGAAGACCCTTCACTCCCCCCAAACTGCCTCTGGGTCTACACAATCCTAACCCATATCCACCCCCACCCCCCACCACCCCTATGTAAATAACAAGGATGCTTTGTCATTAAGCTGTACATGTTTAGTTAAAGATATTAGATCCTGAGATAACAATTAGACAGATCAGGTTACAACTTAATCAGGTTGATCCTGATGTGAAAAAGCTTAACCATTAATCTGTGTTCACAGAGCACCATGGCTAAAGGGAAGAAAGGTGGATCAAAGAGCAAAAAAATCACCTTGAAAATGGCCAAGAAAGCCCTCAGGGTGACACCTGAGGGAAAACGACGTCTCGATCTGAGCAACATGGGTATTGACACCTTTCCAAAATGTCTCCTAAAACTGACCGACCTAGAGGAGGTGGACCTGAGCCGCAATCAGCTGAAGAAGATCCCAGAATTCATTGGCCAGCTCACTGGAATTCTCTGGCTTGACCTGCACAGCAACTACATTGAGCAGCTGCCGAACAGCATCGGACAGCTGGAGACTCTGTGCCACCTCAACCTGTGCAACAACAGCCTGAACTCGGACGGTTTACCCGCTGACATCGGCAACCTGAGGAACCTGCAGACGCTTAACCTCGGCATGAACCGACTCTCTGCTCTTCCGCCCACCATGGCTGCTCTGACCAGTCTGAGAGAGCTGGGCTTGTTTGACAACATGCTCACCGTGCTCCCCGAATGTATCCGCATGCTGCCCGACCTGAAAAAAATCAACATCAAACGCAACCCCGTAGCCTATGCTCAGAGAAACACCAAAGACATAAGAGCAACAGAGGGCCTGTATTTGGTGAGGGAGGAAGATCTGTGTAAGCTTTGTCTACAGAAATGTAGGGAGGAAAGGCAGAGACAGGAAAAAAAACAGCCTTCAGACCAGTCTCAAAGGAGAGGTCGATCAGGGCTGATTACACCGAACTCAGTGGCAAGGAGCAATCAGTAGCTCTCACACTAGATTTCCTGCTGATCTCCATGCTGAAGACAACTAAAGAAACTAAATGGCATTATATCGGCATGTTGAGATTATTTTTACATTTTAGGAATAAATTAAAATACATTAACTAAATTCCATGAATATAATGAATGCAGTTAATCAATAAAGAAATGTATTATTAGTTAGGTATATGTAAACTCTTTTGACCTTACTGAGTTCTAGATCAAGTTCAGCAAACAATAATCAAGTTCAAAGACAACAAAACACCTCAAATGTATTCTACATGAAGTAATAAAGAAAATGGCGTAGACAATATATTATTAAATTAGGGTAATTAGTTCAGAGTCACATAAAAGTAACAGAAGCAGTTTTCAGTTGGAGGAAGTTTTAATTCTGCAGGCGGCAGTTACTGGTGTGTTTCATCAGATTGGTTGGGGGATTGAGGATTGAGAACATTTCTGTCACTCATTAACAATGTGTATACAATGTCTTTCCCAGAAGCCTTTAGACACAAACTGTCTCCTCTCAATCTGTCTTTGGATTTAAGAAGGCAGCTGTGGGAGTAATGATGATACTGAAGCACAGGGACACTTACCGAACATTATGCAAGGCCTCCGTCACCCCTCTTCCCTTTAATGAAGGAACTACAGAGCATAACCTAGAGAGAGAACACAAGACAGATCAATCTGGCTTTGCCCTGTCTAACCTCACAAACTCATCGAGTGGTATACGCACGCATTTCCCACCTCTTAAATGCACTGACGTGGTCTTTGTTCACAAACACCAGGAACACTGAAGCACCATTCTTCATGAAGATTTCTATTGCATTTTCCTAAGAGTTAAAAAAATTCATACTAATATATTGCAAAGAAATCTGAACAATATAGAGATCTATGAAAAGACAAACTTAATTAATTCATGTTACCGAAGAAGCACAAGTATAGGTGTTAGATGGAAAAATCAACATTTCTAAATCAGTGGTTTACTACAATAGCATTAAATCTGACCTCAAGAAGAAAACGTATGAAATGAGCCTCTTTAATGTCCTCGTATGGCCAGCGTCTGCAGGCTGGAATTACCGAGCTCTGTTCCTTCTTCAGCATGCCTCTGATAAATGAGTCTCTCACACTGGAATGCACAAAAATCACCAGAAATGAGCTGTAAAAGCGTACATGGGAACAACTGTTAATAATAAGCTAATTAAAATTTTGAATTGAAATGAACTAAAACACCAGTAACAACAAATAGCAGTATGTTATTGCACACACATTATTCTCAAAGCTTTTATTCACCGAGTTCAGAAAAAGTGAAGCTGCAGTGGCGTGCAGATTTTTGCACACCCATATTCAATTTAAGGAGACCTACAGTATGTTGCATGATTTCTGCTCAAACTTGTTTTAAATCCTTAAATAGAAAAATAAAGTAAGATTATGGTTAGTGTTTGTCATAAAAGCATGCATATTCAAATAAATGAACTGAAGCATGACAGCGGGGTAGTGCAAAGTTTTAAGTGTGCTAAACTCTAATAAATCTAACAATAAAGTCAGCTAGTAAATGCTCCGGATTTGTAATATATATGGTTATTTTGCATCATGGTTTCGGGGGAAACAGATTAGAATAGAATAGAGGGGCTGAGAAGTACTTTGCAGAAGTACTTTGGGGAAAAAAGAAAGAAAATCAGAGCAGATCGGAAAGTCAGCAAGGAGGAGGAATCGGAGAAGAGCTTTACCTGGTGGGGTGGTGGTTTCCACAGCACACGTCCCCACTGGAGGTGAGTCTGAAGCCCTCACACACATAGAGATCTGCCTTCCCAAACAATAACACTCCCTCCACTAGCATATGGCCACTGACAACCGCCACACACTTCTTGACTTTGATCTGTGACAGGAGAAACACATTGCTTAAGGCTTTAGAGATTATAGAGATTGTACAGATAGAGATTATAGAGATAGAGATTATAGAGATATATNNNGACATTCGGACATTTCAAAACTTCCGGGATTGGTTTGAATCTAGGCGTGCTTTAAGTAGACTAGAGTAAACATGAGTGCCTCTTTTAAGCAAGCATTAAACGAATGGGCTGGGCGAGCAATAGTTTATGGATTGGTTTTGGATCTGGGAAAGCCGTGAGTTCATTGAATGACTGAATAATGTAAATGTGAACAGCTCTTTTGAGCTAGCTGCTTAATTGATGAGGATAAAGTCTGCAGCACTTGCCTCTAAACCCTTTGCTCTAGGGCGAGGATGTCAAAAAGGCACAGCCTTCTCCCTGATTGATCGCTGTTACCACTTCATTATCTGCAACAACATGGTGGCGAAACAAAGCAAGAGAACTACAAGCACGGATGACTTGTGTGTTTGGGAAAAGGGGCCGGAGCACTGCAGGCATTGTCCTGTGATTATGCACGGCTAATTTTATTGTCTCCCTTCATTTCACACCATGCGTTTGCACCTGGCCTCAGCGGCAGCTTCACAACTCCAGGCCCTTGGGACGTGGCTCTCCAAAACATATGGGGCTCTGCTGCAGCAGCAGACGCTCCTCAATTAATACAAATCAAATCAGAAGATATCCTCTCCATGCCAGCACCCCCTCAGTGCCAAGCAGAGGGCCCCACTGTTTATTACTAGAATTAATCAATGACATAGACAGAATAGCAAAACACTAATTGATTAACGCCTAGTTTCAATACATGATACACCTGGTGGTTAATCTCAGAAACTAAAAACAGAATCAATTCTGACCCAGGATGTGATTAAGTACCCAAATGACCCAAACAGGCATATTTTGCTTTTTGTCATAAAGTACACAGTGTAAAAACTGTGTGTATAGCTTAAAGTGACATTCACATTCATATAATCCATTCATCTAGAGTGCTATGTAAGGCCACAAATAAAAGTGATTCAAGCAAATCATTACCTGACATCAAATGTGCGCACAACCTGACAAACATTTTTCAATAACTGTGATTTGGGTCGTTAGCAGTGCATGTAGATTAATAAGCATGGAACAAACTATTCATCTGACAAACAGCACAGCAGGATTCGACACCCTCAGATAAAAACGTGAGGTCTAACATCACCCCCTGCAGCTCCTTATTAATACTTCTGTCAAGAGCTCACTCTTCACTTTACCCTGTCAGTGGGAACACACAGCTTCATGTGTGTAGGCGTAATGATCCTCACACAAATGTACTAAATAAAGTGGAGCTCCTTTACACTTGGGACTGGAAGCTAAACAGAGGTCAGGTGCAGTGTGTGTCGGCAGCTCTCACCTCCTCATTGGGAGCCAGCTGCTGTATTATGAGCCGTGATTCCACGCAATCCTCAGAAATATCTTCAGTAGGACTCGAGACCTCGGTCAGAGTGGGGAAGAAGGTTAGATGCTCCTGCTCAGCCTCCATGCCTGGCTCACTCAAAATCCTAAGCTCTGACATACAGAGAGAGAGAGAGAGAGAGAGAGAGAGATTTGTCAATTTATCTTTCAAAAAATTTATTTTGAACAAGGGATGGCCAAGAATGTTGACCCTAGTTGACCCTAGGATAACATAATTAAAGACAGGTTTTAAGTAATATCTGGTTTTGGTAAATCTAAAACAGTTTTATTTCCAGTCACATGTCTCCTATTTCTTACAGTCGAGGCCAAAACACAGAATACTCTTAAAATAAAGAATACAAAAAATGTAAGTTGTAGTTGTAAGTTGTCATTAAAACAGAAAACTCCAAGCTGTATGTTTCCATGGATATGGAGCATCTGTTTCTAATAACTAACAAAAATAATAATATAATGAGTTATGGTTAGTTAGTTTGAGAGCTGCATTACTATAAGATTAACTTGAGAAGCGTTGCGTTGCTAAACAGTGAACGTAACATAACGGTTAAAAGTATCCCGATACCTGCATCTGGAATGCCGAGTTCTGCCACACCTCTGCTCTCGTCTATGGGGCTGGGCCTCATGTACTGTCCTGGCATTAGGGATGGAAGCTGTAAGAGGAAGGTAATGTTGTAGATAAAGGCATGTTATACAGTATGTATATATCCAAATACACCCTTAAGATATAAAGCAAAAAACAGAATGTAGACACAGTATGCACTCCAAATAGAATAAAATAAACAGCGACAACAATTGTGCTGTTCCTGCTGTCATTAATGACCTCTGACCTTTTTTGAGCGCCTCGCTGCTTTCCTGCGAATGCGGAGTCGGGTGCGGTTGGGCCCCTCAGCTGCATCCTGCACCCAGCCCTGGTTGATGAAGACTCCTGGACCAGGGCCAAACAGCCCCCTCTCACGAAGCAAGCCCTCCTCTATCCTCAGCCACCGAGCAGCCATTAGCTCATTCTCACAGTGAAGCACCTGCACAGGACACAAAAACCCAAATCAAAAGGATTCTAAATGAGCAGCATGACGATTTGAATCTTTTTTTCCAAATGCACAATAAATGATATGACTTCTAATTCATATAGTTGTGAATTGTTATTTAGACAAAAAGTCAGACAAATTCTGACAAACCTGGATGTGATTCTTCAACAAGGTGTCGAAAATCTCTTCACTGATCTTCCTATTGACTTCTATGTCTGCCAACAATGTCTTTGAGAAAAAGAATAAGAATAATAAGAACTTTTTTTTTCTTTTGTAAATTACCCACCCAGGAAGCTATTTTGCATGTATACAGTTAACAATTACATTTCATAAACTGCATTCATCATGCAAACAAGCTAGTGGCTACTGAAACCTACAATAACCCTGGCTCCAAATACAAGCGTGCTTTCTCAGTGTGTAGTAATTAAGTTAAAGTATAATATCAGCACAGTGTGAAGTGGCCGCTGGCCCTGTGCCACAACATGTGTCCAGCTGATATATTACACTGATTGGCATTAGCCCTTCAGGAGGCCTGTGTACAATATCATTAATGCATTCAGGCTAATATTTACTTAAAGAGTCATCAAGTTAATCATCACAGTGGTCTCCTCTGCAAGAAACTATGAGACCTCATTGTAAAGCCTGACTCAGGAAGCAAGTTAACTCCCCCTCTGAGATGCTTACTGAACCCTGCATACTTCACTGATACAACAATGCATCCTTTAGGCAAAGCCAGCACAGTGCAAGCAGCAGCTCTGACGAGAGAGGCTTTTCCCGAGCCAAAAATATGTGCATCTGCCTTGTAACATACCAAATAAATTTTACTATTAATAAAAGTCTGACCAGAAGTACAGCAAAAGCAAACCAGTCTTTAGAGAAAAAACATTTCCAAATTTTAACAGTTCATTTTCCTAAAATCTGATGGAATAATATTCATTAAATTATATAAATTGCAAAAAAAAATGGAATATTAATAAAAAATAAATGAGCAAGAATACAAAAACGACACCATTGTGCTAGACGGACAGGAGGATTATGAAGTGTTACGAAGTTAAATTCAGAGGAGCAATTATAGCTTCATTTTCACGTATAAACACCGGATCATCTAATCGTATTCCTTTATTTAGAGAATCAAAAGGAATATATAGCATTCATTACCCCATTTACCAAACACAAAAACTTATTGGCTTCTTAAACTTGCCACATTAAATAGCAACCCCTCTGCAATTATCATCATACTGATTTGCATTTTAATTATTTTCCAGGAAAAAAAAAATATCACCTTGATAACATAACATAATGTCAGCTTCATTCTGAGACACTGCTGAATGTGTAATAAACTTAACTTGATCATTAGACCATGTTAATTATCTTTCTGTTAGGATGATATAATTATGCTGTCAGGAAATTTCTGACATTAATTGAGAGAAAAGTCAGAGCTGTGCTGTAAGGTGGAAGTGACATGGATATCGCTGAGCGTGCCCGAGAGACATTGTACAATTTTAAACTCTTCAATATGAAGAAATGCATTTAAAGAAATTATTCAGACATGTATAAAGATGCTAAGTTGATTTGGATGCGAAATGATTTAAGTCAAAGAATATGGCTTTATGCAGGATAAGGCTGTTAACAAATTGTAAAAAAGAAAACTATATCAATTCATATAACTTTTCTTGTTCTTTTAATCCTAAAACCACACATAGACTAAAAATGAAATGACTCTTTCTCCAAATTTTTCACAGCACCTGTCAGAGAGGAACAATTCATCAAAGCAGCTGATAGGCTGTCAGGAGTTGATATGATAAAGTATAACACAAAATGAATAATGTTTTCATCAGATTGTGACTGCCTATAATTACTACCCCGGCTTTCGAGCTAGAGACGGCGACGCCAGCAGTTGCACGGAAACGGTAATTTCATGCCTTGTGCCTGAGTAATATCTCTGTGCATCCTTTTCCAGATGGTGATGTCTTCGACGGTGGGGTCTAATGATGTGGGCCGAGTTTCAGGGGAAAAAACAACAATAACAGCGTCTTTAACCTTCACCAGCAAACGCAATGTTCTACCAAGTGTTCCCCTGGAAAAAATTAACAAATATCAATTACATTGCCCACTGAGGTGTACTCAGCTGTAATGATCCAAATTGATTTCGAAGATGGATTGAGACAGTGCCACAGGCTAGGCTGAGACTGCTGGGTGTGGTGACTTTGGCAAGGTGCTAGGGCACAGTGTCACTGGGCTAAGCACCTGTAAGCAAGCTCTCAATTAATAAAGGGTAATCTGCTCCTTCAGGTAACACAGCGGTGCGGTCCCCCCAAATCTCTAGAACCTGTTTGATCAGATTATAAAAAGAGCCGAATTGACGTATCCTACCTCCATGTTAGAGTCTGGGTCCTTTTCAGGTATCCTCTGAGGGGAGCGACTGCTAAGAATACTTATCTTTCGCTGGCCAATATTCAGCTTCTTCTTCTGAGAGTCTGAAGAGTTACAGGTGAATCATTATTGTCATCATTCCTTCATTGTCATCATTTCAGAAAAAAATCAGCAATGTCGGGAGAAACACTGACCTATAAAAACTTGCCAGGATTTCATGGCTATCTCCTCCCATAGAGGGCTCACATCACTCATAGGGACCAGACTCTCCTTTCCTGCCTGCTTGGCTGAAAGGTCAATTTTATAGGCCTCCTCCAGTGAGTGTCTTCTCTCCTGCATGACTAGATCCCATGTGCTTTCCACAAGCTTCAACAGCTCTGACTCCACTGCATACACAACAGCAACCCTAATAAAACTTATACAGAATGACTCTTCTTGGCAGAAAGCAGTTATAAGGAACTCACCCTCAGCTGAATTAGGGATGTTAACTCGGGGCATTGTTTGGTTGTTCCTGTGGGGTAAAAGATGTCGCCAGATTTTTCTGGATGGTTTTTTAAGCATTTCACATCCGAATCCCTCGGGAAAGCTGAGAGAACAGAATAGCACTACTGTCAATATTGACTTTAATTATCTATTGTAGTCATTATAGTTTATTTTTAATATTATGGCCCTTGACACCACAGTGCAACTGAATTCTCAAATCTGATTGGCCAAAAGATTTAGATTTTTTTAATAATAGCTCAGCTCTTACTGTAGTTCCAGCTGTGAGGCAAACCAGGTTTATATGAATGTTCTGATACTTTATCATTTCTACAGTAACAACCTCTATGGGGAACTGTAGGGCAGATACTCCTTATAAACGTAATAAAAAAATTGGGTGTATTTGATGATAATGAGGCTTTCTGTATGGAGATTTTTATTTAACATTTTGGAAGGAGTCTCCAGTGTCCACTCAGAAATAAATCTGTTTCTTGAGTAATGTGACACGCTGCATTTGTTTTTATTAACTTCAACGTGAGACAATGATGGATGTTATAACACAAGTAATAACAGGAACTAACTTGCTTTGATGTTCCACCTATATATATATAACAATAAATGAAAAGTACAAAGTACCATTCTTGAAGAATAAAAAATGGTTATTGTTTGTAAACTGTTGTGGTATTTAAGAGGAATAAAACACTTCAAGATGTGCTGCCATAAAAAAGATTCACATGTTGTTTTATGTCCTATACCAGCACAATTCAATGTCTATTACTTCTTATTTATTATCATTGTTCAAAAATAACTGTAGTACAACAATACCGTTTACCTTTATTGTTCACTTATGACTTCCTGTCAATATTGTTTAGATATTCTGGCAAATATTTGTTGCTGTTTTACTGCCTAGAATAATACTAGCATAGAAATTGATTGACCTTCCTGAGCGGATGAGCAGAAGGCAGTGTAGGAGGCAGGTGACAAAGTGGACACTGGCATTGTAGGTGGCCATGATGATATCCCAGTGCTGTTGCAGCACTTGGAGGGTCCTGAGGATAAGCTCTTTCTCTGCTGGGGCCTGCCTGGGACGGGACAGGAAGTACAGCATGGACCTATTCAAGCTCTTGTATAGGACAGAGACTGTGGTCTCACGCTGAGGCTGCTTTCTCTCCAACGCCTGCCAGAGACACAAGATTTTATGAAACATTGCAGCAGTCCGCAAGAATCATATACCAGGTTAGGATCAGGTAATACACACACCATGGCTATCTGCTCTACTATGAAGACCAGCAGATTTTCTGGATCCACCACAAACATGCCATTGTAGAGTTTCTCCACCAGCATCTTACTAAAGAAAGCCACATTCTCAGACAGTATGGTAAGCTTCCCCTCTGAGTTGTTTTTGGATGAATCTGAAAGTACAATCCAAATAAAGAGCTTCTGAAGAGCAGTGCGTAGTTGTATATAATGACTATTAAGTATGGATTCATAAAAAAGCCAAAACAGAAAAGAGCAATGAGCAATAATTTAAAATTCTAGTATTAAAGGTGAATGAAAAGTTTATATCAGAAATTCTACAGAAGTAAAGACTATACATTTAAATCAAGACTCGACATTTCAGCATTTTCTCCAAAACAGAAAATATAAAAGCCTGATTAGGAAATCTTTACCATCTCTGGCTACATGCGTAGACTGACCCCCTTCTTGCCCCGTTATATGGATAATGTCCATCAGAAACTCTAACAGCTCACTCTGAAAGCTTTGCTTCTGCTCCTGACACACGTAGTCTGGAGAGAACTGAAAATGCACCAGTACAGTAGTGAAACAAACACAAAGCACACACAGGCTGACATTTACAACTTTAACACACCATATACTAAGCCCAGTGCTTGTAATCATAATGTCAAGTTAACGGCAGTGCGAAGTGCAGAGCCTTTCACTGGGGTGCAGATGTGCATTCGGGGCACGTCTCTGAAAACTGGGCAAAGAGTGGCACCTTATGGACAAAATAGTTTACACACTGAGCCAGAATCTAGAAAACGATTACACAGATTCATTTGCTCACTTAAGTAAAAAAAATCATACAAACCCCAAGAAAAGAAATATGCAATATGCAAATATTCATAAATTCAAATTCATTCAAATATTTCATAAATTAAAAACAAATAAACATAATAATTAATTATTCATTTGATCTTCCATTTGAATTTGAATAATAAACTAGGCATGAGGCTCTGATTGCTGTCTCTGCTTACCTCCAGCAGTTGGATGAAGGGGTGATTCTGGTCTTTGGCAGGGATGTTTATGAGGCTATCCATCAACAGGATGCGTATGAAGTCACACACCTGCTTCCTCGCAGGATGAGACAGGCGAGGAGCTGTGTCCACAGCGTCCTCGTTATTCTGAGGACCCGCGGTGTTCTGTGTATAAAAATAGTACAGTATATTAAACTATTAACTGGCTTAGTTGCATTTTTTTTCATTGCTTTCTAATTCAGTGTGCATCAAACATGGACGCTACAGGGTCCTTGTGCCTTACCTCAGTGATTTCTGTGGGAAAAACTGCACTGGCCAAAGAGTTGAGGAATTCAGAGGAGGCCCACAGAGCATCTCGTGGAAAGTTGCTGTGGACCAAGCACATGAACTGCATCACACTTCCTGGGTACTGGACATCCCAGTTATCTTCACTTCCTGTTATGGGCTTTGTAGAGAAATTAAAGCACAAAAGGGTAAGTAATATTTAAGTATATACAAAATGCATTTGCACTACAGAGTGCACAGGGTCAATAAAATGTACTGGCCTTTCACACCTTACAAATGATCATCTTGACCAGTTCAATAAGGACACAGGCTGCCTCTGTGCACAGCTGGACTCCTTGTTGATTAACAGAGCTGTCGATCACACTCTGGAGCATGCTGTCAATATCCCCCTGGATTCAAAATGAAGGCAAATAAAACCACCTGCATAAATTACTGCTGAATGGAAATGTCTCAGAATGAAAAAAAGAAAGAAAAATTGTAAGTCTATTCAACAAAAAAACAATATGGGTGTATTCTGCACCAAGACAATACAAATCATAAGCAGAAATATACTGTCATATTATATACACTGTGTTTAAAAAAAAACCCGGACCCCTGAAACTGAAACAAAAAGTTTCAGGGGTCCGGTTTTTTTTTAAACACAGTGTAGATATATACTGAAGTACCAGAAAAACTGGTACTATGCAAAATACATAGCAACGCCACCTATCATTGGTTGCATCTGCCACTGCCAGTGAGTATATAAAGCGATAGACATCTATGGAAGCTTCTATAGCTGTTTCTACCATGAAAATGGCAATTTCTCATATTTGCGTGTAAGCATTTCAAGGGTATACAATGACTACAAAACTGCAAACTTACGGCAGAAGCATGACCTTAAAAAGACTCTGGGTGATAGCCACATGATATCCGTGTAACACTGCCTTAAGTAACGTTGAAAGTCAATGCTGGAGCCTCAACAAACATCAACGAGAGGACTGTGCAACGTTCCCTCCAAGATCCCGTGGGGGACCTACCAAGCATTAACTAGTATACCAGTTTCTCTGGTACTTCACTGTACATACTTATTTCACAAAAACTGCTTTTGCCATGACCCTGTTATTAACAATATTCTCAAAACAAGGTCCAGTAACCCATTAAGTGTCTACTATGTGACCAAAAATATGTGGACAAACAACCATCACACCCATATGTGGGCCTTCCTAAAACTGTTGCCACAAAGTTAGATGCACATAACTTCCCTTCAGAGACCCAAACATGTTCCAGGATGACAATACCCCTGTACATAATGTGAGCTTCATGAAGACGAGCACAGAGCCCTAAACTCAACCCCAATGAACACCTTTGGGATGAACTGGAATGCTGACTGCATGCCAAACCTCCTTGTCCAGCATCAGTGCCTGATCTCACTAATACACTTGTGACTGCATGCATAAATTCCCATAGCCACACTCCAAAATCTAAGCTTCCCAGAAGAGTGGAGGCTATTATAACAGACAAATAGTTATCATGGAAAGGTGCTCACAAACCTTTTGGCTATATTGTTTGTTCATACATTATATTAATGTAAGTGTATGTCAATGTTATTTTGAAACCACTTCAGCCCAACAGTCACCTGTCCATGAAGGATATAGAAGTCTGATTTTCCAAATAGCAGTGCAGCAAAAGCTCCATATATCTGTGGAAGGCTGATATGATTGAGCAGCAGTCTGGGCAGCACATTAAAGCCTGGGAATGTGCCACTCAAACACCCATATGACCAGGAGCGCATCCGTAAGGTATCTGAGGAAAATGGTGATACATCAACAAAGGACATAATGATAATTTAATGATAAATCCATGATTTTTGGTGACTGAGAACATGACTGATCGACTTCTATTTCAGCAACAAGGAACAGAAAAGGACCTGTTGGTTACTGTCTACTGGTCTAATGCAATTCTCTGCAGTCAGTGTTAGGTTGTACCTGTGATGCCTAGCAGCACGTGTATGGTTTCTACTAGCTTTCCTGACGATATAGCTTCTTTGAACTTGACCCGGATGTTCTGATGTGACAGAAAGCGGACAAGCATCTTAAGAACCAACAACACTGTGCTGGAGTGGATGTGTCCCTGTAGGAACAGGAGGAACCAATCCGACCCCAGTATGAAGAACACTTCTTCCTGCTCACTGCAAGAGACACAAGTGCATTAGAAGAACAAGATTCGCTTATGAAGATGTTGTTAACAAGCCCTCAATGTTGCACACTCACTTGTTAGGAAGAGGTGTGTCAGAGATGATTAGTGAAGACAGCACCTCAAGCAGCTGGTTCCTGATCCAGATGGTTCTTCCAGGTGTTTGGCTCAAGGCTAGACAGAGGTTCAGACTAATCATTACCGAATGGAAAAACATGTGACTTCACTACTAAACAACATATTTGGGAAAATGCAATATCATAAAGAAATGTCAGATTTATTAGCACTTACCTTGAGATTGATCTTCACAAATTACCAAAGGAAAAGCTGTCTTCTCGTTGACAGTTGGGGGCAAAAGAGTATAAGTTAAGAAAAGTCCAAGTCTGGAGGAAAAAAACACAGCATCAGTCTAGAACATAACATTTTGCAATCATATTTATTAATCTTCTAGTAAAGTTCTTCAGTTTGGCCAAACCAAACTCAAGCAATTCAGAATTTTGTACTCATGCTAATTTACATTTTGTAGGATGCCATTTGTTTAGTCCTAATTTCTTATCTTACCTCATTCTTATCTTAACTTAATATGAAACAACTGGGTTTCACAAAATTTTGTTAAAAACAAAAGAACAACCAAGTTATACTTGGTACCATACTCTGTATACAAATTTGCAATAACTTACACGACTTACAGTAAAGGCCAAAAGTTTGGACACACCTTCTCATTCAATGCGTTTTCTTTATTTTCATGACTATTTACATTGTA
>JAOVVG010000042.1:14919478-14932177 GCA_028566375.1 Leptodoras nelsoni | reverse complement strand
AGAAAGTACAACATTCATCTCTAGATGGTAATGGACTAGAAGTATAAAGTAGCATAAAATGGAAATAAACACAGTGCATAAAAGTACCTAAAAATTGTACTTAACTACAGTACTTGAGTAAATTTACTTAGTTACTTTACACCGCTGTATATAACAAAGTATGTATTTCCTTCGGCTGCTCCCATTCTTTGGGGTCGCCAAATCAGATCAAGCCTGCATCTTGGTCTGGCGCAGTTTTTACGCCGGATGTACTTCCTGAAGCAACCTTCCCCCTTAAGCGGGGTGTTGGGACTCAGAGGCTCAGAGGCCCAACAGTGACAGCCCGGGTCAGGGCTTGAACCCTGATCTTCTGAACTACAACCCTGAGTCCTAACCTGCTGGACTACCACTGCCCCATACTGTATTTAACCAAGAAAAATGTCTCATCGCTGTTATAGAAAAGAAAAGTTTATTTAGCATTAATGGAAGGACATTATTGGAAGTTCCTGAACATTAAATAAACAGAAAAAATGTATGATGTGAATGAATAAAATGAATGAAAATTGCAATCATTGGCACACTGATGTGGTGTTAGAGTAATAAAACCCTTCAGGATGTGCCCTTGTACGAAAATATCCATGGTATGATGTGGTCTGCCATGCTTTTTTCCATTATATCATACTGATTTGCACAACACTTTGTATGAACTGTTTAATTCTTGTTCTCACAAAAATGTTGAAAGAACAAATAGGGCTTATGGTGGTCATTGAGTGTTATTTGTTCCTGCGTCTGCCCTGCTCAGGGGAAACTGGATGCTCTGTGGGCTCTGCTCCGACGTGGATATGATCAAGTGTCCCTCATGAGGCCCCAGCCTGGAGATCAGGTAAGAATAATAAGTTATATTAATCCATTCTAAATATTACTTCATGTATTTGCTGTAGCAAGCTGTGTCTGAGTGAGAGCTATGACCAAATACCACAGTCTCCGTCTATGGAATGTAGTTTTATCTGGCTTAAACACCCAGAACTGGCATGGCTCTTTGCCTTATAAGGAGGTTTAGGCTTTACACAAATATTGTGTTTTGTTTGCTTTTGTGTTAGCATATAATTATTGCAGTGCTTGATTTCACTTCATGAATTTTGTATTGGTTGGATTTGGTACACACAATATCGCTGGGATAAAGTTTAAACTGGCTCTCTGACATGCATAGCTGCTTTTAGAGAGTACTTTTAGAAATGTAAATTTTGCATTACGTCTATATTATTTCTGTTCCTATAAAAAACATGTTGAATATTTGAATATTTGTCATTGTAGCACTTAAGACATTTGCAGTGATTGCATACAGTGTTTAAGTTGTTTACTGTAGCAGTGTCGGGCATAAGAGCGACTCGATCACTGACCTGCAATCTGGAAATGCAGTGAAACTCTCGGTACTTTGTACCAGTACAGGCTCTGCTGTCCATTACCATCCTATTTCTGTGACGAGACATTTCAATGTGTGAGATCTTCTGCGACACGTTGCGTTATTCTGCCACAGCAGATCGTATCATGGCAACACATCTGCACAGCTATGAAAGGCATCTTTCATGTGGGCCGGAGCGATGAAGACCATACAGTCCAACTCTATTGAGTTAACCAAGCTATTGCTCCACTTTCACTGTGGCTGGACTCATGTGAATCTTGTCTGATTGAGCTGGGCTGCAGAATAGGCTGTTTGTGTGCCACAGGGCCAGTGCCCAGCTGCTCTGTATACTGCAGAGAAGCTTTGAAAAACGCTGGGAAAGGCAGCAGATTCACTAAAGAAAAGGGTTTGGCTGATAACAGCTGTAGCATTCAGGCCGGTATGAGCACGTCCACAGTAAGCCGTGTGTTTCATGCCCACCTGCAAGACAATGTCCCATGAGCTGCCCTGGCACAGATAGCACATATCACAGTGAATACACTCCCAAACTTCCTGCAGTCTCTGTCTATGTTCCTGTGCTCTTACACACTCTCTGACACTTACTCAGCTCCAGCTATTAATTTTCTGACTTCTTCTTTTACTTAAGGAATATAATAATGAGACATGAGTTTAAGGTATTAATAATACCTATATATAATACCTAATAATTAATAAAGAGCCAAAATAATATTACGGAATATAATTTACATTCTCTTTCACTTTCTAAAAATAATTTATTGTATTTTTTGCCAGTCCTTTGCAACTCTCTCTGGCAGTGTTCTGTCACTTATTACTCTCACTAATGTTCTCCACTCTTTAGTTTGAATTATGTTCTTGAGAGGTGCGAAAAAAAAGTTTTTGCTTTTTTTCATCCATGGATAAAACCATCTGCAAGGGTTTTGTGGCTAGTTGCTTAGCCTGAAGTTCTGAGGTTGGGTGGCAAAGCATCCAGAGTTGAGGTACAACCACACAGTCATTAATATTTGTTATTTTACTTTAATTTTGTTTGTGTATCTGAAAACCTACTGCAGTAATTAGTGAGGCTAAATTAATGAAATGTTCAAAAAAAGAAACTGATTATATACATTGGACACATGTATATCAGCTGAATGTTATGGTTCGTGGCTTTGTTTATTTGCTTGCTTTAGAAGAAGGATAAAAAAAAGAAAGGAGAGATGAGAAAAGCCACTTGGTTAATATTAATACCCCACATTACCATAGAACCTAAAGCTAATGTATAACACAGAGGCCATTTAGGTTAAACTCATTAAGTAAAAGCTTCAGCGCACACATTGTGATGCAAAGGTGACAGGTTTGTTTTATTACTCTCTGAAGAAAGGAGTTCTTGTAACTGAAAGTTTTTTTTGTTGAAACCTTTGTCTGCTTGGTTTACAAGGCCACTCTGGTTGAAAGTGAGTAACCTTGCTTAGGCTGGGTCTGCCCATTTACTGCTAAGACAAAGCAAATTCATAGAAGAAATGGAGAAGTGTTTGGGTTTGTTCTTTGGTAATGACCTACTGGTATGTAAAGGCAAAATGGTCCACTCTGACTAGCAGCATGTCTCATTTAAAAGGATTAAAAACCTTTTTGAACTGATTTTGCTGTTAGGTTGCTCTGCTTTTTCGTCCACTAGGATCTTGGTCGGAGTCAGCAGACCATCACACAGATACATAGTGCTCTGATTTAACAGCTTATTAAACCTAGAACCCTCTAATGTGACATGGGGTAAGTGAGCAGGGTAAGGTTTGAATTTTATTGTGCTTGACCATTGTTGGGCGGCACTGGGGGTGATGGGGATTAATTCATGGGTGTCTAGCTGGGAGGCTGAAGCCATCACTCTGCTAGCAGTCATGTGTGGTGAATGGGACAATTTGGCGAGCAGCAGAGCAACAGCCCTGCACCGGAGTGAGCATATGGGCCGAATGAGAATGGTGCCTCCTGAATGCTGTGCAGATGTGGCTGAGGAAGAAGGGAGTGAGAGGAAGACAGGGGGCAGGGGAAACGGAGAGAAATCAGTCCATATGGTGTTTTAACTACTGTGGGTGTCCCCCAGCAGGCTTCAAGCTTCGGCAGTAGTTCCACAGCAGTTTCTAAAAAGGCATGTCAGAACACATTTACCAGCAGCCCCCTGGTACATTGCTGTACACAGACCTGGAGCACATTGTGGCACTGCTGATTTATAATCAGTGATCTCCAAATGTACAGAAAAACTCCTGAGCTTCGGCTGAGCAGTGCACTATAACAGAGAGGAAATGCTTGTGAATTATGCACACATCTCTCTTACTGTTCTGTTATTCTTTTATTATTGTATATGTAATACATAAGGAGTGAACAGCACACAAAGCTAAAGACATGTATGTGATTTGACATCTTGTGTGATGCTAGACAGCAAAAATCCGATAAACATCAGTACATATTTTTACACTCCGTGCTGAGATAAAGCTCTCTTTTTCCTGTCATTAGCCGTAAGGAGTGACTAGCTGTGAGTTAGTGTGAGCTATCCGGCATTTCTGTGTCCTCGTCGCTATGGCCCATACAAAAAAGAAAGTGATGCTCTTGGTCACTTACCCTAGCCTTGATCCAGTGCTAAAGAGACCTAGAACAAAAGAGAGAATCTCTCCTGTCATGGTCTGGCTTGTGGCCTTTAATCTCTCCATCTGTTTGTCTGATGAGCAATCAAACAGCATGGCAGAAAATGGCACCTCCCTGAAGGCTGCTCTCATCGCCGCTCAAGTGAAAGTAATTCAAATAGATTTAAAGCAGTTTCTGACCCTGTTTTTGGATTCAGCAATGGACAAATATTCATCAGCTAGCATTGTGCTTGTTTCTGGCAGTTAGCCAATAGAGCATCAGTACCAGCCTTATTATATTAAAGTGTATCTGATTGATTAGAACGGATTTCACAGCCTTTATCAACTAGCAAGATGAACCTTTAACAGATATCCTATATTGGCTTCAATAGAGAATGTGTGATTACATGCATTTGTTGTTTTTAACTTTGATAATTCAGTATATTGTACATATAGAAGTTTATTTTCCAATGGCTTTATTCATGCACATTATCTCGAATACAAAAAAGAAAAGTAATTACAGATGGGTCTCTAGAGACTTGTATGTCTAGCGCTGTGACAAAGGAGGAAGTTGTTCCATTTTCATCAGTTTGTGAGTCCAACATTACTGAATGTTTTATTTTTCACAATAAGTGATGCGTAAAGTACACTATGAATACCTTTTTCTTTGCTTTGACCTTAAGTTAAAACCCCTAAAAACTTCCTAACAATAGCTTCACGAAGTTTAGTCCTGACAATGATGAATCTCTTTTTCTTTTAACAATGCAGGTTTTATTTCCCCAAGCTTTTGGAGGATGGGTTTTTTTCCCCTGCTAGTCATTCTTCCCAAAGTGCAATACCACAACCCCTAAAACACCACCCCCAGGATATTAGGGACAGAATGATGGTGGACGGCTGAGCTTTTGGCTGTGTGAAGTCTTGTGCCTATTTAGGGGTCATCATCTGGGCAAAGACACACAGCACTCTGAGATTAGGATTATTTTAATAGGTTTTATAAAAATACTACATTTCACATTTCCCACGTCTGATACAAAACATTGTTTTAACCCTTATGCTATTTTAGTGTTTTAATTTTTGTTAAATAGAGAAGTATAGAGATGACTTTTCTCAAATAAAACGCTCTGTTTGTCTGGCCAACAGAAAAGTATTTTTAATAATCATGAATAGAAATGATCATGGTTGGATTATTTTTACAAATGGCTGGTATAAATTAAATAAAGAAGTGATTTTTGTTTATGCTATTAGCGTAATCTTTTATTTGTACTCATACAATCCTGCCCTTAAAAAAGCTCCCTTGAACTGTAAAAATAACTTTTAAACTTTTAATTATTACTTTTTACGAACCCCTCAGTAGAGATTAATTTTATAGACCAACTATTCAAAATGAATAGGTACTATTTTCAAAAAGTGGGTTTTTTTTGTTTTTATTGTCTTTTTTATTGGAACTGTGCATCCACAGAAGCCATTTTTATTAAAATTGACATTCCAGTTGACATTATTTATAGGTATAATAACTTTTGTTGTGGTTTATACCACTATAACAAAACTTGTAAAATGCAGACCCCTTGTCTATGCTTTACAGACCCCTCGGGGGCCATGGACCCTGTTATGAAAGCCATGGCTTAAAGGATCTCCAAAGATGAAACATTATACATATATAAATAAAGTGATGGCCTTGGTCAGTAGGACATCTTTGCTAAGTAATAAACAGAACTGGGTAGTAAAAAACTGACACGACAAGGAGGTTAGCTTTAGCTCTTAACTGTCACTTATCCTGCCATCTGGTGTGCGCCTGCAGGGCCGATGCATCAACTTTACGCGGGTGAAAGACGAGGCAGTCAGGGCTCCACCACGCAGCCCTCCTCCACCTCCACCACCCCCAGCAGAGCACCGGGCCCTGATACGCCCCTCCACCTCAGCACCTCCCAAGCGACCATCCCGCTCACCACCCAGACCCCCACCAGTACAATCACCCCATGGACCCCCACCATCACGAGCACCCCCAAGACCCCCTCCTTCTCTTCCCCCACCCTGCCCTGGGAACCAGCACTGAGAACAATGCAGAATCCTAAGCATCCTACGCAAAGTGTTGTTGCTGGACAGCAAAAAAAAGAAAAAAAGAAAAGTCAACTACTGATTATCCCTGGAGATGGATGGGATGTGATCTAATAAACTTAGCTGGGCTGTGGGTCTGTTTTAAAAGTTTGTGTAATGTCATGTTATGTAGTCAGTGTAAGTCTTCGAAAAGGTTTTGGGCTTTAAAATAAGATTGACATGTTAACGTACATGTATTACATATTGGATTACTGTATTACATGATTGAATGAGTGAAGGTTTTGGCTGAAGGCTGAAATGAAAGCATCAAGGGTTTAAGCATGTTAAAGTGTATGTTAGTCAGCTGTAAGTAATTTCCCAAGGCACTATGACTTGGTTAGACCTGTAAAAACAACGTAATTGAAACTGCAGGGCAGTTCCATCCTCTAATTTATTTAGTCTTGGTTTCCTGGAAAGCACTTGAGCACAGAATGACAGGGTGTCCACCACTGCTACAGGACACTGCATATGGCCTACTTTTGTAATTTTTTAAAACTGTAATGTGGAGGGATTGGGCCTTTACACATACAATGCTTCATCTGCAGACTACATGATCAAACTAAAATGTAACTGTGTTTAATTACTTCTATTGTATATGAACAACTTTCTCTGAAAAACCAACCTCCCAAATGAAAATGTTCTCTTCTTGTTCTCGCACACAACTAACCAGATATCGCTGCCATTTATTAAACAGTTTTGCATCCATGTGTGTAGAATTTCTTTACAATATTAACCAGTTACAACATAAAAGACATCAGGTCATATATGGGTACAGGCTGCAGTGATGTGGTGTAGTGAATATTTCCTGTGTTGTGTCTCAGTCTGTGTGCTCTGTAGTCCTGCTGCCTCCCCTGAGATCCACTTCCTCTCATTCCATACGTGTTTTCTGCATGAGTGCCACTCTGACCTATATCCGACACTGGAGCAGCCTCAACACACCACCAACACAAGCAAAACCTTTTTTTCCATCTCACATACTCACCTATTGAGGTGCAATAATAGTTAACCAACTTGAAAGTAAGTTCAAAGGGATGTTCTGTGGAAGAATGTGTCTCATATTTAAATTGAGACTCCCGTGTTTGGATTGGACCTACTCTGATATTTTGGTACCAGCAAGCCTATGATTTCTGTTCATAACCTAAAAACCTAATACCTCAGCATGGCATGACTTTCCCCCCTTTAATTTAAGTGCAATAAACTTTTACATTTTCATATTTTCAGTTAAATGATTGACATGTACTATTGATTTACAGTTAGTTTACATTTTAGGACCTTATTTTGCAAATCCTCCTGTATAACACCATCATACTATCTGTTTATTATCCCTCGCCAAGGGGAAACTCTGTACGTACATCAAGAACTTCTGCAAATCAAACACTTGAAAGGTCCCACTCAGTCTGCTCAGCAGTGGCTTCAGTGAGATTTCTCTCCTGGCTCTACTGGAGGTCAATCTACAAACAACTATAATAAAAATGGATTAAAGTTTGTTTTTTTTCATGTGATGGTAATATTGGAGCTCTGAGCACTGGCCAAGACCAACCCAATACTGACATCCCACATCGCTACCTTTCATTTCCTGTTTCCTAGCGGTCTAAACATGATGTTACGCATGTGAAATCCCTTCTCTTTATTCATCACCAAGACCACCACCACCACCACCACCACCACAAAAGCAAGCTTGCTGCCATGCAGCAGTCATGTAACGAATTTCATAAAGTTTACAGAAGTAATGGGAAAGCGTTTGCAAGGATACTGTGTTCTAAGATATTTTAGCTCAAAACCCAGTCACCTATGCCAGGGAATTTAAATCTGGCCATTAACAAATCTTTTACCAAGACAGTATCCCAAAACTAACATTTAAATCAACACAGCACTACATTCACTACATTATCTCAGTCTCCATATTTCCACCTGTGGTCTGAACTGAAGCCCCTTGTACAAATGAAAGAATGTAAAGAAGAAAGGTTCTGCATAGAGGAATGGTCCAAGCGCTGTTTCTGATCTGATCAGACATTACAGGAAGTTTGTCTCTCCAAGGTAAGCTTCACCAAAAATTTTAAGCTGCTAATACAATTGTTTGCAAGGTGTGGAGGGAATACTTTTAATTACTGTTAAGGCAAATATTCTTTAAAAAATTATCACATTTTTCAGTGTCCAAATAAAACCATTTCTGGTATGAACTATCTGTAAAGGAGCATCAGGTATGACTTGTGGCATGGCTCGTTAAACTACAGGGCGCTTTAAAGGAAACACTGACCCCTGCTGGACAAATAAAATAGTGCGCTAAAAATATTAACTACCCCGACTACAGGTAGGGAATTTTCTGGAAAACTTAAAAGATAAGTCTTAACTTAAATCACAACAAGGAGACAAAGTTAGTCAAAGTATTTCTCACCATCTAGGTTCAACTGAAATATTAAATTTATAGAAAAAAATCTATTAACCACATTGTGCTATTAAAAAATTATGAGGACTAAAAATATGTTGTTTTTTTGCCTCCCGTCCCCAAACAATAATAAAAAGAACACACAGACCACTCCTTAGGGCATCTTTCTCAATTTTAACCATGTTTACTTTCCAACACATAAATACATTTATCTCACAATATCATCTTGTGTAATCCACCCATTTCCACCTTCAAAACAAACACTTTCTGAGAGGCACGCACACTGATGAAAGGACCACGGCTAGTTGTAATCTCAGTAGTGGAATAACTTTCTCAGTTGCACTAGTGGAAAAGCTATGCAACTTTCCTCATATTTCTAGGCTGCAAAGCATCATAATGGAAGCGTGATGGAAGGTATCCGACCCTATAACATCTTTAAAACTGTCCATCCAGATTTAGAAATATTGCACATGCTTATATATATGGCTCAGGCTCTCCTCTTCGTTTTCTGCATCCTTTTTCCAGACTGTGCTCCCTTCTTCGCTCCTCTGACCATGCCCTTAAACTGGCCCTGCAGTTTGGCCCTTTTCCTGTGAACCCAAGACCAGACTAAGTACATCACAATCACAATATATTAGTAACACATGTTCAAAGACTTCACAGCTTCATTACCTGCGGTTGAGCTGACCCTTCTTTAGAGGGATGTAGGCATATGGGTCATGCTTCCCTTTCTTCTTAATGTCACCTTTTCCTTTCTGCATTGATAATATGCTTATTAGTGACTTTGTACTCATCACATTATGATCTTAACTTAAGCTCATGTAAAGGAATAAAACAACAGGCTTAAAAAACAATGCTGCAATAGGAAACTAATCAGTGATAGGGTGAGCCCAATGTGAAGCAGGAACAGACGGTCCACCCCAAAGATGATTATAATTTAGCAGATTATTATATATATTATATATATTATATATATATATTATATATTCTATAACAGCACATACTAAAGGGTTGTATTCTTCTTATACCACTGCAATTTATCAAACATTACTTTTATCTTTCATTTGTTAAGAATGCCACATCATAGGGTCTATCCACTTGTATTTCCATTTAATATGGTGGAGCATTCATAAAAGTTATTTCATGTCATCATTTGCAGTATAAGAGCTATAAACAGTCATCTCAACATCCTCGGTTTTCTCTCTCTTACAGTTAAGGCAAAAAATAAATAATCAGATTGTCATGTTACCATAAAACCACAAAGCCCGGGAAAACATAAAGTGTTTTAATTTAGATTTTTACAAAGCACTGACAATATCGACTCCTTCCATAAATTCTAAATAACCACTTTCTCACTGAAAATGTAATAATAATCAACAATTATACATATGTATTTAGGTTATCTGACTACGTATCTGACTTATAGGTTATTATAATCAGTATTATAATCGTATCTGCTGATCAACACTTTCTGGCCAATCAGATTTAAGAATTCAACAGCACTGTTATTAAAAAAAGGTTTACATCTATTATTACATACTATTAGATCAATTTTACCTTAGCTTTGTAATCAGCACCTGACTCCTGTCTTCCCCCCAGAGGTCTGTGAATCCCACTGCCACCAGCTGAGTTCAAACAGAAAATAAATAGAAATCGATGATGAAACAATGCTGCTGAAATACAGACAAATACACTTCCACCATCGACATCGATTGCTTCAGTAATTGGCTCACGGATTAATGCGTACGTACCTTTATATTTCATTTCTGGCTCAATCTGCATGTCTTCATCCATATCATCTTCAATTTTCCTCTTCTGGCTCTTTTTCTGCTCAAAAGAAAGATGAATAAATTTTTTCACGTTCATTTGCACGGCCACAGACAACACGGTCACCGACTACTCACCGTTTTCACTCCAGCGTCTTTCAGGATGTCATCGATTTCCTTGTCATCTGAAGAAGAAAGAAAGAGCACAAATCAATTCAATGTTTTGTTTAGCACTTTTAGTGATGGACAATGTCATTTTACAGCATTACAGAAATCCAGATGTAAAGCCATGGCAAGATTCATACAGGCCACAGCTCAAACTGCATATCCTACCTTTAGATCCGTCATCTTCCTCATCATCATCTTTAATGATCAATCTCCCATCTGACGTCACCTTGAAGCCATGCTCAATCTTGGACGTCTTCTTCAAAACAGGGTTTGTGGCTATGCACAAAAAGACGGTCAACATTTACAGGAAATACTAAATGAAAAATGTCTTAAAAAGTAAAATCTAAAATGCAATATATATCCATTAGTACTACTGTTTACTTTTCCTATAGAAAGAACTATCTCTTACAGAGAACTCTCTGTGCTGCTTTAGGGTCAAGGAAGTTGAGCGGCTCATCGGACACTCCTTCTTTCAGCCAGGCCTGCGCTTTTTGTTTAACTGGTTTCTTCTGGCCTTTTTTAGGTTTCTCATCCTCCGAGTCAGAGTCTGTCTCTGCCAGGATGTCCTCAATACTGCAGGCAGAAAGGAAAAGGATGTTGATTTTAGTGCTTCCTTCTATCTCCCGTCTAATCTCTTCTCTAAACACTACAAACGTGTTGGCTGTGAGAACTTTTCCATTCTGAGCAGGCCATCATTATGCACATTCACACCTAAAAAAGCAAGGCACATTAAAAGCTTGAGCACCTGTCAGTCTTGGCTTTAGGAGCATCTTCCTCACTGTCTGAACCTTCCTCCCCAGCCTTGTTCAGCAGTTTGCGTTTCTTCGCTCTGTCCTCCACTTTACGGATGTTGGCCAGCACTTTGTGAAATTCCGCAGGCAGCATGCTCTTGACCAGCTCGAAGCTGAGCACACAGACACAGAACAGATCATTTACATACATATAAAGTGGGAAATGACATGCTGAAGTGCAGCTGTTGCTAAACCTACCCAAACTTGCGGATTAATTTAGTGAAAATGTTTTTCAGACTTGTCCTGCAGTGTCTTCTCATATCGTCTTTCATACTGCCAATGCCCTCCATCTGAGAGAGGATAAAATGAAAATGTTATCTGATCCATACATCTTCCAGCATTTGGACGGGAGACAGAAGAGATGGTGATTACATATTTGACTTTTATACTCACAATAACAGTCACGTGACTGGCCAGAACCTTTACATCCAGAATGAAGAGGATGACTTTGATAAAGGCTAAAGAGGCCCTGACAATCTCCCGTGTCCTGCAGGTGAGCAGCAAGCAGATGTTTTTCAGGAGCTGCTCCAGTGATGATACATCTATGGTGTCTAAAAAAAATTACAGCCAAAACCAGCCATTTACAAACAGTCCTGTTAAACAATATAATGTGTTTCAGATTCTTATCTTCAAATCATAATGTTAGTTACCCTTGTACTGAAACACAAGTCTGGTAAGGGCCAGCACAGTGCATGTAATCATCGTGACTGATCCAGCGAGTCCAATGTACACATGGCCCAAGTACTCATTCAAGGCATCTGAAACGTACAGGGATTCCAGTTGTTTTTAGCACAGTACAATACAAATGGGCATGCCCATACCACATACAGCCAATCCCTGCATCCTTTGGAGCTGCTCACACAACATAGAGTGCTTACTGCTTAAACTATCTGGTAACTATCTTACCAAAAAAAAGGAAAAAGAAAATTCTCAATATTGACAGGTAAAGAAATAAGCATCCCAACCAACCACGTCACAACACAACCTTCTCAATATACCACAGGACAACTCTAGGTCAAATATTGCAAAGGTAATAATATATTATTAATGATGACTGAATTGGTCAAGTAATGGGATCTGAAGTAGCTTTTTACATGGGCCATAGACAAACTTAACTAAAGGCCACATACTGTGACTCTCCATCAATCCATTACAAATCCAATATCTATAAACTCTATGCATTTACCCAGAGGGGAAAAAAGTTAGGTACACAATATATAGCCTACAGTGTCTACAGGTATTGTCAAATTAAATGTAATAATAATTTGTAATGACACTTCAATTATAATTTAAGTTTATATATTTAAGTGTTTTACCATCATGTTTTACACAGTGTCTCCACCTCGCCTGACCTACAGTACAGGCCAAAAGTTTGGACACACCTCCTCATTCAATGTGTTTTCTTTATTTTTATGACTATTTACATCGTAGATTCTCACTGAAGGCATCAAAACTATGAATGAACACGTGGAGTTATGTACTTAACAAAAAAAAGGTGAAATAA
>JAOVVG010000042.1:14891601-14904970 GCA_028566375.1 Leptodoras nelsoni | reverse complement strand
ATATATATATATATATATATATACACACACACACACACACATACATACACACACACAAACACACACACACACTTCACTCCATTTAGTGCCACAAGAAACTCATTATGTTTTGGTTCTGTACTATCAGTTCTCCAAAACCTTTTGTCCATTATGAATATTGAAATACATTTTAAATAACCCATATTGGCTCCATATAATTTTCTTTAATTTTAACTTTATCCAGTAGAATAAGTTGATCAAAGAATTTCAGGTCTAAATACGTTTTATATGTAATATTTTTGCCAATGTTCCAATGGTTGGTGACATGATTGTAAAAGCTTCATTACATAACAGTGAAAGCCAAGAGATACATTAGAGTTTTTTTTCATAAAAACACAAGGTTAGAACTTTGCATTGGTTTACTATATAAAAGTAAAATGTTTTAGTGTACCTTTTTTATTTAGCAGTACTCTAATAAACTTTTAACTAACGTTTATACAGTAGAAAAATAACAAGTGAATCTTTGGGATTCTATAAATTTAGAAAAAATTTCTAAATTTAGTAATACAACAAGTATGGAATCACCAGTCTCGGATGAGCACTAATTAAGACATTTTGAAATCATGAAAGGTCTGAATGAGTGCTCATCCAAGACTGGTGATTCCATACTTTTTGCCAGGGGTTGTATTAATGACATTTTGTCCACCATTAAAAAAAAAAGCAAGGCAAGATATCTTGCTTTTTTATTTTATATATATATACACAAGTGACAGCCAAGAGAAACCCATCACCTTGTCTGCTGTAACAAAAAGATTTTGGTGATTATAACCCCCCTCCCCCTTCAGCTAAAGACTCCAGGTGGGTGCAAATACATATAAAAAGAAAATAAATACCATGAATATAAAAACATGGACAAATGGTGATCATTGAGTCAGTCATATATAGTTTTGATATTTGAGGGAGCACAGCTCCAAAGTTTGTCCCAGTTCTTCCAAACTAACATCAGATCCAGTCTCTGGAAGTGTGTGTTAAATATCATCATCATCATCATCATCCTCCTCCTCATCATCCTCATCATCAAGTTGAACATTTCCATTATTCCAGAGACAAGGCAGTTTATTTCCTCTTCATGGCTGCTGGTCGTCCTATGTCATAGCATAAGTGTGAGCATGGCAGACTACATGATGTGCAGGATTACGCTATTACGGTGATCCACAGGCAGGCAGTGTCCTGTGCACCAACCTAACATGAGCAATGTTACATCTTCTAGGGGTCATACTGGTATAATGTCTTTTTTAATCGGGTAGACGTCCCACGTCAGTCCGTCACCATAAGGACTGTGTCCAGAAGGCAGTAAAACCCGGGTTATCCAGTGACTGTTAACAAATCAAAACACACAATGTTACACAACAGAAATAAGACGCCTCTTGAAGCCTTACTATTTTCACCAATTGAAGAACAGGAAAGGTATGATCCATTATCCATACATTAAATATTAGGAGTCACTGCTTAGAAACAGCACTCAGCTACAGCATTCGTCTAATCGTTTTATGAATCACTCAATCAATTATTTTATTTTAAAAAATCATACAGTGATTGTTGTTCTGTGAAATTGACTATGAACAGCAAACAGCAAATTATATTTTTTTTCTAATCATAATTACAGGTTTCATAAAACCTTAGACATGGGTCTTTACCATAGCCTTTCTGTTTACAGAAGTATGAGAGGAAGGATAATTTTTTCCCCCTTTGGCTGCTCCCATTCCTTGGGGTCACCACTGCAAATAAAATCCGCATCTCAATCTGGCACATGTTTTACGCCGGATGCCCTTCCTGACGCAACCCTCCCAGTAAGTTGGCTTGGGGAAACACAATCATGGACAATTTTGTATATCCAATTCCACTAATTTGCATGAGGAAACTGGAGTACCCGGAGTAAACCCACGCAGACACAGGGAGGACGTGCAGACTCCAGGAAGGATAAAAAAAAATATATATATGGTAGCTAAATCAAATGAGCATCCGTGTAAAGCAATATGATTATAGACTTGGAGTGCACGTTTCTTCCAGATATGAAGGATATTTAATATGATTGTTTTAGGCACAAGTCAACATATACACACACACAAAATATACACAGATGAGCTAAATAAATAGATGTAAAGGTGTGAGGTGGAAGCTCCAATATCATGCTCAGGTATGCTTTGGAACTGAGATTTATAAAAAGAAATCTTTTTCTCTAATTCTAGTCATAGCCAATGTATAGCTGTTAGCTCATCTGTCAAATATTTGTGCAAGTTTATTATTGCTTCACTTAGCATAGTGCATATTCCAAATAATTAGCTTTGCCGAATAATAATTATTTTATTTTGTATGACGCGTTTTTAAATATCCACAAAAGATTGTCTGCTTTGCAGCTCTTATTGCAACAGTGATGTGTAAAGCACCCTACCTTCTCTTCTCCACTCCAAAAAACACCTTCCAGTTGTTCAGCTTCCCATAGTTGAATGGATTCCTATAAACCTAGCATGAAGGAAAAATAATGTAATTAAAACAGAATTAAAACATATTAGATAAAGGTCATTTAACCACAAATTCTACCCAATACACTGTTAGCAGTATGAATATACTGTCCTAAAGTCTGAGACCGTACTGAAAAATCGGGGCTTGTTTCCATTTAAAATTGGAAATAAACAGAATAATTTAGACTTTTGAAATATTTAAAGTGAAAGTCAGACATTTTTGTCACTTGTGCTTGCACGCAGTGAAATTGGACCTCTGCACACTAGTGAACACACACTAGGGGGCAGGCACTAGGATGCCTGGAGCGGTGGGCAGCCCTAGCCACAGCGCCCGGGGAGCCAATGGGGGTTAGGTGCCTTGCTCAAGGGCACTTCAGCCAAGTCCTGTCAATCACGGGAATCGAACCCGGGACCTTCTGATCACGGGGCAGACACCCTAACCACAAGACCATGACTGCCCCAGACCTTGACTGCAGATAAAGAAAGATAGCAGATAAAGAAAACAATTAATATCTTTAATAATTGATATTCAGGATTCTGCTCTATTTCTAGGTCTCAATTTAAATGGAAACAAACTTTTTGATCATGTTATCTCCTTTGTACAAAAGGTCAGATTTTCTTCATGCCTAATCTCTTGTACTGAAGCACACACTCAGATGACATTCCCATGGATGTGATCTAAAATAGCTTGTGTGCATACCAGCTTGAGTGGACAGGACATACAATCAATTATTTTATATTATTCCCAGAGACGGTTTTGTAAAGTTTTTTTTTTTGTAATGCATGTATGTGTGTGTTTTTTAGTATACATGTATGAATGTATGTATGTATGTATGTGTGTGTGTGTGTGTGTGTGTGTGTGTGTGTGTGTGTGTGTATTTGTGTGTATTTGTGTGGTCTTTGTACTTTTCCCTGTTTGGCCATGCGGCTGGCCTCCTTATTGTTGATGTGCCTCTCAATACTGGTCTCTCCACGGGAGATGAGGAGCGCATGCCATGAAGTCAGAGCTCCTAAAGCAACTGCTACTGTGCTGAAGGCCACAAGACACACACAGCTCTAATCAACAAGCTGTTTTATTTTTCAGTAAAATCACTGACCAAATCAACATGCTGAAGAAAGAGACTGATCACACAGCTTACCTAGTAAGCACCCACATGTAGATAACACTCTTATGAAACATCCGATCCTTATAGGTGAGTGAAGCTGAAGTTTGACTCTAATCAACAAAACAAAAATATATTAGACTGCATAACACAATAACTTAACACACTCGGATACAGTAAAGTACATTACCTGAATTTATAAATTGAAAATGTGTTTCAACTGAGAGAGTAATACAATGAGAATAAGAATAATATTCACTCTTTGGTCTATAAAATAAATGGTGTTCTCAGTACATTGCACAAAAGCAATTGTGGTTTCACTCTCATTGGAAATGAGTCAAAAGCAAACAACAGCTAGGAGCATCTCACATCCATCTTCGCAGTTGCTGAAGTGGACTCTCTGATCTTCAAGAATTACTTAGATGCTTACGTACAGTGGTGTCCAACCTTATCCACAAAGGGGTCGTGTGGGTGCAGGTTTTCTTTCCAACCAAGCAGAAGCCTCACACTACTGAAAATTAAGATCAATTGATTAAACACTGGAATGAGGTGTGGCTTCTGCTTGCCCGGGAGGAAAACCTGCACATACAGGGGCCTTTGTGGATAAGGTCGGGCACCTCTGCTTACGTACTTTTAAGTAAACTGTATAACAGTATAATAGTATTAAAATAAGTGCTAGTAGTTGTAGTAGTAGTAGGAATAGTTGTAGTAATAGTAGTAACAGTAGTAGTAGTAGTAGCAGCAGTAGTAGTAAGCTTGCAGTCATCAGTGACTGAGAAAGCAAGCGAATGAACTGCATTAAAAGAATAACATGGAAGAAACCATAGGATACTAGTTAATATATTCTTTGATGCAAGTTGTACTGTTTTATACCTCAGAGTCAGGACCAGGTATCCAGAGCATTTACCTTTAAATAGTTCTACAGTGAAGGTAAGAATACTTTTTGCACAATGGCTTGGATTTGTTTTATAATAGTGTTTTATATCTTTTGTGAATAGACTAGTACCCTCGCGTTACTTCCATTTGTGTGATTCATTCATCCGGAAGCAAATCCAAATGTCCGATTAGGCAGAAACTAAGATGACCTCAAAGTTCAAGCCGACTTTAGAAACACCAAAATGAGTAAAAGGCCACGCTGTGCAGTCAGATGCAAAGCCCTCGACAGTACTGTGAAAAGTATTTGCTCCTTCTTAATTTCTTTCTTCTTAATTTTAAATCTCATTCATATCATCTTTCCTAGTGTTGTCTTTATCTTATAGTAAAATTAGTTGAATGATCTGAAACATTTAAATGTGACAAAAATAGAAGAGATATGGAAGGGGGCAAATAGTTCTTCACGGCACTGTATATAATAATACCTTCTCAGTCAGAGTTTCTGGAGGAAGGCTTCCTATGAGCAGACCTATACCCGTCACATGAGTTCCCTGTTTTTCCAAGTCCATCTGCTTGATGTGCTATAGAAGGAAAAGCAGAGATAGAGTTGCACCCTCTTTTAGTAGAAGAAAGAGAGCAGAAGTAAAAGAACAAGCTGTGGTTGTAGCCTTACATCTAAGGTGTGATATGCATCTATAAAGAGGTTACGTGCGCTGATGCTGCAATAGATGCAGCCAAGAGTCATATAGAGGCAGAAGGAGAAGAAGTAGCGGTGGTTGAAATGACCAACGCAGTTGTTTAGCCAAGCTAAAAATGCACAGTTAAGGTTAAACGTGGAAGGACGATATCAAAGCAAATGGAACTTCAGTAAAGTAAATAAACTTCTTTAAAGTAGGCAGGACTTTCCAGGTGGATAATTTCCTACCACAATGCAGACCAGCAATTAAGGTCACATGACATGAAACATCTGGCTAACATAATGCATTACTTTATTTCAGTTCCCCAAACTGCTCTAATGCCCTAATGCCATATTTGACATTTTCTTTCTTACAATATTCGTACTTGTGTATAGTCCTCGATTATAACCATAACCTGTAGCTTTTATTTAAGTTTAAGTTTATTGTTTTAGGAAATTATTCAGGTTGATGTGATGCCATCATCATTCTGAAGTTGATTATTTCCCCATATCAGCATGTCTCAAAATGTTTTATTCCACTTATAACACGGCAATTTACCATCAGTTGCGTTTTATACTTACTAAAGAATATACTGTACTTTTTATGCATTTAGAGTTACACTTAATATTGCAGAACCCCTGCAGAATATGCTAGCTCCTGTTTTTGTTTATATTATAGCATATACAGTATTATTCTCAGGAAGTTAATTGGTCAAAAAACAGTTTGTCATGTTAACTCAGAAATCGTAAAATCCAGTGTAATAAAGTGCTGGAACTGGAGACTCCTTCTATAAATGTTAAATTAGCATCTAACAGAAAGTCTTGTTATATTAACAACGATCAGATGTTTTTTGTTTTTTTTTGGTTATGTGGATAGTCCACCAAACATGTCTCTGTGAAAGACTGTTTCAGCAGAAACTCTTCAGCAGAATGCATCGCTCCACTTTACAGGTGTCATAAATTTCACTTATTTTCACAATTACACTTATTCTTAATTTATTTCTGCAGTACCATCATGTAGAACCACAGAGCCACCAGATAGTGTGCAGGAAAATGTTTGTGTTGCTTGGCAACCTTCTAACCCCAGTCCAGCCAAATAAAGCAAATTAAATAAACAAACAATTTGTAATCCATTTTGACTTATTACAGTTAACTACTAATTATCTTGTGGCCGAATCACAGCCGTGCTGATATTCAGTACAACAGCATGGCCTCCAGTGTGAGATCGCTTAATTAAACACCACCTTATGAGCAGTCACAATGGAGAATTTAAGTGTTGTGGTATAATAATACATATGAAACACACACAAGGCCCCTGCAAGCTGCTGATAAGCTTCAGGTCCAGAGTAGTTCATATCTAACCATATAGAGAGAAACACTTCTGCTTTTGCTTTTTAATGCTGGTTATTTGGTCTTCAGCCAATTAAGTCAAAAGGAAGCACAATTTTTATGCTTAAACCGCTCAGAATTTAATGCGTTCGACCATCTGTAAGAACGCTGAACGACACGGACTAGACGATAAAAGACTACACTGAATGCTTCATAGGTGCTGTTAGATGAATATTCTCAAACTGACTTCTTACAGGGCTACACCTCTGCCCAGTTTAGCATCACTGCACAGCATATTCAACAGAATCTTCCATTCGTAAATGGAATTAAACCGGGTATGCCGAAATGTGGAAACACAGAGAGAGCAGCCGCCGGTCAGATTACGACTGGAGAGCGATTGATATAGGATCTTACAGAAAAGGATACGACAGTGATGGTCCATTTTCAGTATACACCTGCACAGAAAAGGCACTGTTAATATCATACACTGGACCACTGATTTATTTATTTATTTATTTATTTTTAAAGATGCAGTTTACGGTTCTTACGTTTGGCAAATGCCACAGTGATGAGTTCTTGCTGGTTTGGGCATTACACACTTTTTGCAGACGGACACGAATGCCATGTCAGTCTTCATCTGAAAAAATTAAAACAAAACAAAATATGGTTGAATTTTTTTTGAAGGTACACATGAACATTAATCGTTTTTTATACTCGTTTAGAAGTAGTGAACCTTGGGAGGGTATCCAGGAGACGTCGTGCTGGCTTTGTAGTAGTGGAAGACAATCATGACTAAATTCCAGTGTCCATAGCCCAAGTGCCACACTAACCATCCAAGAGAATATGTCCTGAGGCCCAAAGGAAGGAGGGCGACATACGCGACTAAGAGGACAGAGCTGGTAAGAACTATCACTAGAAACACAAAGACCTCGAAGAAGAGGAAAAAGAAAACATTTTACAAATGATGGAAAGTTCTATGAAAGGTAACAAACCAATGTATAATTGCCGTTACAAATAAAAAGCCATTTGAGACAAAGTGCCAGGCTTACCACCCCGAACCAGCGGGTAATAATATCCACCATCCAGAAGACTGGCTCAAAAAGGGAGTCGGTCACGAGATCACAGTTGAGGAAAGAGTTGTGGCAGAGGGAGTTAAAGATGAGTCTGGTGTAGCTCAGAGGCTCCTGCAGTCTCCGAGGCATGTGGCTGCGAGTGCGCCTGGAGCAGCTGCGCATCCATCGCACCAACACATTCAGGGCACAGCAGCACAGCCGCATCCTGACCTGGGAACAGAAAAGGTTTTATGACGGTTCATGATATTCAGGTTCCAAAGCTTAAACTCGCCACAACGTCGTTGTCTCAGTAGAATCGAGTCTCGGTTGTAATTCAGTGCTGGAACCTCACTAGAATATGACGACTGAGAAGAACAGCTCTCGATTTAACTACGGTGGCCCTGAGAGCGCAACGTGCTGTAACTTAAGAATAACACATGCATATAGACAAAAGACAATATAAGAAAACTTGTCACAGCAATTTGACAACACCTGCACAGCATTTAGAAACCCTGCCGCAATTACACCAAATAATAACGGATGTGTTTCCAGTGGACACCTAAAAATGGTGAACATGTCTCTACAGAAGTCTGCATGTGAAAGTGAAGTGAAAGTCAGACATTTTTTTCACTTGTGCTTGCACACAGTGAAATTGCACCTCCGCATTTAACCCATCCGTGCAGTGAGACACACTAGTGAACACATACTAGGGGGCAGTGAACACACATGCCTGGAGCAGTGGGCAGCCCTAGCCACAGCACCCGGGGAGCCAATGGGGGTTAGGTGCCTTGCTCAAGGGCAATTCAGGCAAGTCCTGTCAGTCATGGAAATCGAACCCGGGACCTTCCGATCATGGGGGTCCTCCCTGTGTCTGTGTGGGTTTACTCTGGGTACTCTGGTTTCCTTCCACAGTCCAAAGACATGCATGTTAGGTTACATGACACCTAGTGTGTGTATGTGTATGTTTCTGCCCTACGATGGATTGGTGCCTTGTCTAGGGTTGTTCCTGCCTTGCGCCTAAGCTGCTGCTAGGCTCTCCCATTACCCTGAATAGGAATAAGCAGTTAAGATAATATGTCGCGACACTTGTTTGTTGTCACTCATGACAGTGGTGAGCTAAAATCCCAGGGTTTTTGGTCTGTTTGGTTATTTGGCTTGTTTCAACATGATCACATGATTCAGATATGATTGCAGATATTTGCTGTTAACCTACTGTTGGCCTTCATGCAATCATGCATTTAACGTTCAAATATTAAATAATAAAATGTACAAGTATGTTCATCACTTTTAGGTGTCCTCTCCAAATTTTAAGACACCCGTGTGCCAAAGTGCAACCTTCCACTATTCTGTACATTCAGCACTAAAGATTAAAGGTAAAGCTTTGTTATACAAGGTCTGTCCAGAAAGTAATGACAATGTGTCTCAGAAGTCAGGGCTACAGGGTGGATGTGGTTGAACTGGAATGTGTTTTTCAGCCAAAAATTCTCTCACAGTCAGTGAAGTGTGACTCGGTGTGTGGTCATGATGGAGGATCCATGAAGAGGCGATCTAACAGCGTAGAAGCAAAACCCTCTTCTTCAAACGCTCCAAATCTCCAAGGTAACACGTTCCATTTACCGTTTGGCTTCTGATACGAATTCCTTATGGACGATCCCTTGACAAACAAAAAAGATGATGAACAGTGACTTGATTTTTGATTTGTTCATGTGAGCTGTCTTTGGGCGAGGTGATCTTGTCATGTGCCATTCAGCACTTTGTCTTTTTGTCTCAGAGTTGTTCTTGAACACCCATGATTCATCCTATGATTGAAAGCTTTGTGCCATTGGTAGACTTGGGCTGACAATAGGGTAGGCTGAAATCACATTTCATGAAGAATGTGATTTTACCTTTGCTCCAATCTCACTTGCACTGTTCCAATAACGAGGCACTTCAGCAGGGTTTAAAAAAAACAAACATTTGGGCACTGCAAAGGGTAAAATGCAACTGAAACGAGTCCGACCATTTATCCGAGATCCCATAACTGACCTTGAACCACCATCCCCATGTGTAAAGCCCACAGGGCATTACATTCTCATTACTTTCTGGACAGACCTCATGTGTCTTAGAAACATCTTACCAGAGGGACAGCAATGAGATCACAGGACAGACACCCTCCTGTCGAGCTGTGTAAGCCAATTAGTGAGAAGTATTTAGAGATGCAGTGATACTGATGATGGCCGGAAGTGCCCAATCAGTATTAAATAGGATTTAACATGCTCCGATCAGGTCCACTGACATAATGACGTAAATGTGCATCACGGTGACGGACACAACAAACATCTTCCATTTAAAAAGTATGACATAAAATAACATAAAGCTTGCCTAAACCACAGCCGTTTCATGTAATGTGACAACAGGCTCTTGATGAAAGCAGAAAGCAAAACAGAGACTGTGTGAAAAGAGACAATTAAACTGAGATTTTTTCAATTCTGTGCAAAATAGTTACGATTTAACTGGTTCCTCTGACTAACCCTATGGTGCATGTGGCCTGAAGTTTCTTACTACCTGCATTAGTTCCCATTGAAGCTCTGGGTACACACCACAAGAGACAAACTAGCAAAGTAATACAAGAATTACTTTCTACTATGAACATCTAATATATCCAATACTTTCGGAAAAATAAAAAAGTGCGATCAGTGCAGCACGAGCAGTAACTGAGATATGATGTATATAAAACCAGTGGCTGAAATCAATAAAGTCCGCTCTAGTATATCAGTTCATCAAACCTCATTAATGGTACTTTAATTAAAAAGTGTGTTTTTTTTCTACACTTGCAGGCATTGCAGGCGTGCTTGCAACCAAAGAAACATTACATTTCCATCTCTCTAAAACCCTCAACACTAAGTCACTTTGGATAAAAGCATCAGGCAGATGCAGACTTTAATATACTGAATGCAGTATGTTACAAAAGACATTTTAATCTGCTCAGAAAAAAAATACTCCCAGGGTGTTAATACAGCTTTCTCTGGATTGCTGGGTTTGGCCAGATGTTTAATCTTCAAACTGTCCCTCTGCAGCCTGTCATGAATGGCAGCTTATACATAGCAAAGCCTCGTTCTGCGCATGCGCGGTCATTATTTCGCTCTATAATAGAAAGGCAAGTGACGTCACACCGTATTGTGTGCATTCGTTGTCTTCACAGTGTTGTCTTTATATGAGATAGCAAATGAATGAATGAATGAATGAATTAATAAATAAAATTACACGGCATTCCGTTAAAGTCTGCCTGGTAAATCTCGTGTTTACGATATATAAATCTATTATATAAATAAATAAGAGAAAGTAAATCCTGAAATTCTGCATTCCGCACAGGGCGTGAACTGTAACATTAAAACCACTTCATTACTTCAGTCATGACAGAATGAATCCCTAACCTGTACATCTAATCTGAGACTCAGTAGTAATGCATCATATTAGATTGATCTAGCAGGATATAAAAATGTACACTTCAAGCTGATCTGTTCAAATAATCCAGCACTGATAACACTAATAACACCTGACAACAAACAGCCAGGACTGCGCAGGAGGCTGGATTAATATTACTGTACATAAATGCACATGTTACAGGATCTTCCTTCACTCACCTGAGTGTGTTCCTGCTGTGAACTGAACTGTAAAACGCCAAATCACCTCATGATGCTCCTCATGATCTAACCGCGGACATGATGAGAACACAGGCGGCTGATCCAGCGCTCGCGGCTGTTTTCACTGCTCGGTTGCGAGGCTCGGGTCTGTGGGCTGGAACCGCGGTGGATTGTGGGAATCGTACTCTTGTTCCGGGTACGTGCACGTTATTAAACATGCCGGTGCGTTATACTCTGTTTTAGCTTGTGCTTTCAAGTGTCTCAGTGTGACATCTTGCGATACAAACATTTTAAATAAATAGAAAATAAAAGGTACAATATATGTTATGGAAAGGCAAAATGTTTATTAAAATGATTATTAATTTTAATTATTTTTTTACATATTAAACTCACAAATTACATAATGCAAAAAACAAAACAAAACAGTAACACAGGACACAGCAATACGGGGGTACCAAACAAAATAAAATAAAAATATATTAATCAGCAGCACTCATAATATTTTCAAGAAGAAGAAAAGACTTATATAATATTTTCTATATATTCTATATATAATAATATACAATACAATACAATATAATATAATCAGCAGGGAATCATATAATAATTGTAAATCAATGACAAAAAATCGAAACCTCCTAATTAATAATTAATAATAAGGTAATTCTAACTCCGTGCAAAAAGGAATAAAAAAAATCCCTAATCAACTTGCGCCGGAAGTTCCGCCGAAAAGCATTATGGTACTTGTAGTTCAATACACATCGCTACAACGTGTACGAGTCAAACATCCGTTGCACGGTTATGGCATTCAGTTTTAATTTCGATATTTCATCGCAGTTAAAACAAAACTGTAACACTGACACTATAAATGAGAAAGAAGAAAATGCAAATCAAAATACTACGAAGAATGAAAGCCAGGTTCAGGTGAGTAGGCAGAAAAGCATGTCGCCGGCTGTAATCACACTAACTGTACGCTTCGTGTAAATCGTTTCCTGCTGTATCTGGCTTGATAGAGTGCATCACAACTGTTGATTTAACTTAAACTTTTCTGCATATACAGGAGACGAGTACAGCTAAGAAGGTGAAAGAAGCCCTTGAGCACAAACATACACCAGATCTTCTGTCCCACATAGAGAACTCGGTGACTGAGACAGTCACTATAGGTGCATTACCACCTCTTCTTTACCTTAATGAATCTGTATTCGAGCAAACCGCCCCTGAGCGTGAAGATGCTGAGAAGATCCTGTCTCAGACCATCACCCAAAACTCTGATCTTATAAGCGGAGTGTATGAAGGAGGTCTTAAAATCTGGGAAGGCACTCACGACCTGCTGGAGTATGTGGATGATGAAGGGGAGACGTTCTCCGGGAAACGCGTGCTGGACCTGGGCTGTGGAGCCGGCCTTCTTGGTGTTCTTGCATTAAAGAGAGATGCAAGTAAAGTCCACTTCCAGGACTACAACAGCACTGTGATCGAGCAGCTCACGATTCCAAATGTGTTCCTAAACTATGAGGAAGAAAGTGATGATGAGAAGAGAAGTGATGAAGATGGTGGCCCGGCACCTAAACGAAGATCCGTAGAGAAAAACCATCCACTCGAAGATCGGTGCCATTTTTTCTCAGGAGACTGGGTTTCATTTCTCTCTCTTGTTCAAAGTCAAG
This sequence comes from Leptodoras nelsoni, assembly GCA_028566375.1. Lineage (NCBI taxonomy): Eukaryota > Metazoa > Chordata > Actinopteri > Siluriformes > Doradidae > Leptodoras > Leptodoras nelsoni. The sequence goes on along the minus strand of JAOVVG010000042.1, from coordinate 14,892,152 downwards.
AGCCCACGCTGAAATATGATCTCATCTTTACATCAGAAACGATCTACAACACAGATTACTACCCTTCTCTTCATGACATCTTTGAGAAACTGCTTGCTGAGCATGGGGTTGTCTATTTGGCAACCAAGTCTCACTATTTTGGAGTTGGAGGTGGACTGTATTTGTTTAAGAGCTTTGTGGAAGAAAAAAATGTCTTCCAAATCAAATCTCTTAGGGAACTGGATCAGGGACTTAAAAGGCACGTGGTTTCTTTGAGGTTCAAGAAATCAGCCTCATAGTACTTTCTGGCCTCGTGTGACCCCAGTGATCTGAACTATGTAGGTACAGAGGCTGGCAGTCATTATTGCAGCGTTGAACAGTAAAGGAAATGTGTTTGCATTGATGTCATTTTCTTTACTTTTTAACTATAATTAGACCTGTTTAATGGGATTTACTTCAAAAATTATGAACATTCGTTCATTCATTATCTTAACTGCTTATTCCTTTTCAGGGTCACAGGAGAGCCGGTGCCTAGCCGGCAGCATAGGGCGCAAGGCAGGAACAACCCTAGA
>JAOVVG010000042.1:14825587-14836197 GCA_028566375.1 Leptodoras nelsoni | reverse complement strand
TGTAAATAGTCATGAAAATAAAGAAAACGCATTGAATGAGAAGGTGTGTCCAAACTTTTGGCCTGTACTGTACATTCTAAATTGCTCTGCTGATGTAGAGCCACACCCATTTGCATAATGAAACACTTTGAAAGCATCATATAAGGTAAATAACTTCCCTTTAAACACACACACAAATTTGTGAGGAATTTCTATTCACATAATCATTGCTGCACCTAAGTAATGCTAATCCAAACCCAAACCATAACCTCAGTAATAAAAAGGCAACCTCTTGAGTCTTTTATTTTTTTTTTATATTGGTTAAAAGCTATAACAGAAAAATAAACAAACTCTTTCCTTATGGAGACCAGCAAAATGTCCCCACAAAGTCAAAAACATCAGATAATCCTATTCTTGTAGAAACATTTGGTCCCCACCAAAACATAAATACATGTAACACACACGCCTCATTACTGTTGTCCTTTTTTCAGCCATATTTAGAAATCATATCATTACTTTGCTCTTAGTTGTTTAGGAAATGCCGGAAATGGCTTTAAATTTTCTTTGAAATGCCTCTAGCCTAATGCCTCTAAATGCCTGTAAAACCATAGAACAAAGATGAACGAATTCTGCACTGGGCAAATGAAATCAACTAATGAGCCACTCATCGCTCTCAGCAAAGTGTTTTCTGCACTCTTTGAAAACGTTCTCTGTTCAAAGCTGCGTGTGCAAAATCTACATCTAATCAAGCAATCATCCCGATCAATCTTTAGATGTGTGGTTTATTTCACAAGAGTTTACTTCACATTTCATCTGTGACGCCTGCCTGTACCTTGTGAGCACCGAAATTGGTAATTACTCTGTCGACTCTTCTGACATGATTGACAAGTGCGATGAGAGCTCCTTGTAATCAGTTTACTCATGATTACACTTTTCTCCCACTAGGGGTTCCTGCATTCACATGGTCAGGAGTGTGTGTAAATCTACACACATGCTTATTCACCACAAGAGCTTGTAATAAATAACATTCTTTGTGGAGAAATGTGTACATGAACTGTTTAGGCACAAAACTGCATGTGTGCATGATTGATAAATCAATCCCTAGGTATTTATATGCTGTGTTTTGCTTTGAACATGTTCATCTGCTTATTAGTAAATCTAATACTACAATAAGATCTAGCATTTGGTTAGCATGTCAATTTCTATTCGTATGCCTAGGAAATTCAATATCCTTGTGTATGATGTTTCAGCAAACCTATTGAATGTATCTTTGCAATCCTCACTTAACTCCTGTGGTTATAAACTAGGGGTGAAAAGTCTGACAAATTATAGCACATAATTGAGTTTTGCCCGTTTATAGCCGGTAACAATTCTGTCATGTAAAGCTTCAGTGAAACGGTGAGAAATCTTAATTAGATCTGATAAATACTTGTATCTGGGCGAAGATCTGAGGACTGTTTATTCTAACTCAGCACCATCATGCTTCACTGACTCACTGAGGAGGTGTTCAAGAAAAAAAACAAGCCTCTGTGGACAAACAAGACTTTTGTGTATAATGATGCAAAATAGACCTACATGGTCTTCAGCTGACTGGAATGCACATGGGTCTGTTAGCATGACTCTATAATATCCTTTATACCACAGGTATACGTTTGTCATTAATGATTTCTTATTAGTGAGGATCCAACTGCAATTGCTCTGAATGAGTGGAAAGTGACAGAAGGCAGTGGTGATTTGGCTTTCAGCTTGTGTCTTCCTCTGCCTCTGTTGCACTGTTGGCATGTTAAGTGCAGTGCTGGTGGTGTTATGTAGGGTGTGTTTGTTTGTGTTTGTGTGTGTGGGAATATATATATCATGATGGCCAACAAATATTCCCCCAAGGATAGGAATATTTGACAGTTTTGACTGTTGGTGGATCCACACAATAATAATGATGATGATGATGATGATGATGATGATAACGGCGACGCAGTGGCTCGTGGGTAGCACCGTCGCCTCACAGCAAGAAGGTCCCAGGTTCGATCCTCGGGTGGGGTGGTCTGGGTCCTTTCTGTGTCGAGTCTGCATGTCCTCTCCGTGTCCGCGTAGGTTTACTCCGGGTACTCCGGCTTCCTCCCACAGTACAAAGACATGCATGTTATGTTGATTGGTGTCTCTAAAGTGGCCCTAGTGTTGTGAGTGTTTGTGCATGAGTGTGTGTGTGTGCCCTGCGATGGATTGGCGCCCTGTCTAGGGTTGTTCCTGCCTTGCGCCCTATACTGCCGGCTAGGCACCAGCTCTCCCGTGACCCTGAAAAGGAATAAGCGGTTAAGAAAATGAATGAATGGATGATGATGATGATGGGTTAGATTTAGGGCATAGTTTTACTTTGCTGCAGTAATACCTGTCAATGAAATGTCCTCACAAGAATAGTGTTTTAGAGTCTACTTACACAGTACTTCAAAATAGGCCAGAAATGTACCATCAGAGAAAATTGTGTTTGCCTGTCCTATTTAAAACAGTCTGTCACAGTTCCACACACAGCAGGATTTCTCCTCCTCTCTTTCCATTTCTCACATATGTGTTGATGCTCACTCTCATGCCTTCTTTTAGTCCCAACTACAGTGGCAACTTCACAAGTCAATTCAACATAATAGACAAATAATGGCATGATTATTTATAATTAAAGCCAATCAGAGCTGCTTTCGATCGGTGGCATTTCTCCAATTTGTACTGACTACAATCATCCCTAGTTCCTGCGGTGCGAACACGCGAGAATCTAAGAACTAAGATAAGTCCCTCCGGTGCTAAAGCACCTAATGCGTTGTTTACTCTAGTCTTGTTTGCTACAGTAATGAAAAGAGGTTTGATCTGACTTTTGTTTAACACAGTGGAGGTGTAAACTCAGAAAGGCCATCCTCACCCACTCAGCTTCATCTAGTGGACTGAGGAACCAATATTGCCCTGGTCAGTTTTAAAGAGAAGGATAGTACAGAAAGAAACTTTAAAAAGAAAAAAAAATGCACAAGGGATGAAAAAGACATAAAAGTGTAAACAGTTCACTCACAACAGCTCAGAGGGATATGTGAATTTAACTTACTTGTTTTGGTGTTTTGAGCCCTGGAGGTGTGCATAGTACTGCTCAATGGAGTTCAGAACCACATTACATATGCTGCACGAATAACTGCTGCGCAGGCCTACAACACACACACACACAAACATTACCATTGTTGTTAAAGGTGCTATGGTGATGGTGGCTTGTCAATTCTTTTCAGTGACATAAATCTCCGTTTGTTTTTGGACTATTTGGAATGATTGCTGCAATCTGAAATGAAACATCTGCATGCCTTGTGTCACATCATGTAATAATTGTTTGAGTAGTGTAGTGTATCAATTGACCATATCAGTGTCATATGGGGTGTAGTGATTATCGCAGCAGATCTCTAGCTAATCAATTCCTATTAAATTAATTCTTTTCAATCCTTGAAAAAAAATTCGAGTGTGCATTAGCATTTGAAAATTTCTTTTGTTCCGCTGAACTTTTGATTCGAGGGGGAAATTGATTGGCTGGTTTAGCAGAATGGAGAGAAGCCATGTGCACAACCATGCAATAGAGGCAAAACAGATGCGTGCTAATTAAGGGGTTTGCAGGTGGTAAATAACTGCAGTGTCCTCAAAAAATAGATGGATGGATGAGAAGAATAAAAGGAGCACATGAGATGGAGAGAGTGAGAGCTGAGAAGCTGAGGAGAATGAGTGCAGAAACACTCATTCGTCACATATGGGCAAACCACGTGGTTACATGTAGTGGCTTCATTTCTGTAAGACATCTGCTGAGTTATTTCAGATAACTATGACATTTATTGCTGTGGAATGTTTTTCAGCACGCTTATCCCAAAGAGCTGCTGATATATTCTCCCAAATTACTTGGTGATTACACAAAGTGAGTATTCTGGATGACTGATAGTTTTTGAAACAATGTAATGTAATGGAAAGGAAATAAATGACACCCTGAATATCATTGCTTATAACAACGTCATGTACATAGGTAGTGTGTTTGCTAAAAATATAATAGAATTATACTATGTACGATTCAAATTCTTAACTATATGGCATATTGCAGTTTTTATACTTTATGGCCAAAAATTTGTGGACATCTGATCATCACATCACAAAGTTGTAAGCATACAGTTGTATACAATGCTACAGAATTATAGTTTCTCTTCACTAGAACTAAAAGGCACAAACCTGCTCCCGCATGACTATGCACCTCCTTGTCCAATATTAGTGTCTGACATCACTAATGCTAGTGTGGGGACAATGAGCATACAGTGGAACCCCTTCCCAGAACACAGGGAGGGATGTTATCTGAAACGCATGTTCAAAAAGCACCTACGATCATTATAGTCAGGTTCTCAAATAGGGTATAACAGTTTTGTAATATTCCTATTCATAGAATAGTTTAAATACATTTACGTGTTTGAACAGAGATTGATATTTACTATCATAACACTGAAATGGCAAATAATGTGAACTGAACGCTTTTGTCCACAGATACTCCAGTGAACGCATACATACTACTGTACATACAGTCTATGGTTTTGTCTTTCCACATGTGATCAGATCCTATAAATTATGGTTTAGCCTTTCACAAAGAGCACCAGAGCTAGTCTCTCTACTCTACCTTATGTGGTTGCAACAACACCATTCCAGTAATAGCAGGGCTAATCATTTATTTCTGTTAATAAGCTCTCTTTGATGAATGTTTCCTGCATGGTGGGCAACTAATGGCCTCGCTGTATGATGCTAATAAACCGGTCTAGCAAGACACTATGACAGTTTATAATTGCTGGTAGTTAAACTGCCCCACATGCCAGAAAGAACCATGTTGAGAGTAAGAAGGAGCGAGAGAACCCTGACTGATGAATGTTCCTTTCCTTTAGTAATTGCTTCAAAGGCGAAAAAAGCATTTGAAGAAATCCACTACATTTTTGACCTGTCTTGGTTGAACTGACAAGGAGAGACAGGTGAAAGCTTTGTCTTGGCCCTTTGTCTGTTTCGGATGTGTTCGTTTAAGATTAAATTGCTTCTGAGATGCCTGAAGTGACTGGCAAGTCACTGCTATAGCTATAACGCATCACCATACTTGATGTGCATATAGCATATTGATATTCAATTCTCCTTCCTCATCCCTTGTAGATTTAAAACTAAAATCACTGCTGAAATTTTCATCAGTGGAACAATGATAAAAAGCAAAGCATAATTAGTGACATTACAGAGTAACAGTGTGCATATCTTGATTAAGGGAGTTTTTTTCTCTGCCCATGTCCTTGATATCTGACAATCTGATATCAGTAAAAAACCACCAGCCTGCATGACTTCTTGTATGTTGTATCCCAATGCATACCTCTAGTCTCAACCCAGACACCATGTGAACCTCTTTGGCAAGTTTTATACAGACAGACACTGGTTTGCCTCATACGTCCTATCTGTACTAGTAACACGTTATCTGTTCATTTCAAATCAATTCATATTCATAATTTACATCCCTAACCTGGATAAATGAAATTGTCACAATTTATCTGTTTGAAAATTATTTTCCTTTTTACCAGAATGTTGGTAAAGCAATATGCACACATGCACAGCTGTGTGTTTTGTACTTGTAGTATATACAGTAGATAAAGTGTGTGGGCTGGCTTTTGGCATGCACTCTTGTGTATAGGTCTACGATGATGCTCATTTGTAATGCAACACATTAATGTGGTGATTTACTGCATGCAGAGGATAGCCTCACTCATTTTGTTTCCTCTCCATTGAAGTAATAGGTCATGCAGGCCTTTTGAGAGGCAGGTGAGAGGATCATTTCATCAGTGAATAGAAAGAAAGTGAGCCAGATTTCATAAGCCAAGGCAGATGAAGCAGTGGTAACATAGTAAATACAAGGGTCTAGTTTGTTGCAATTTACCAGAAAAACTGGTATACCAGTTACTACTTGGTAGGTCCCCCAAGGGATCTTGGAGGGAACGTTGCACAGTCCTCACGCTGATGTTTGTTGAGGCCCCGGCATTGAATTCCGATGATATTCGAGGCAGTGTTGCAGGCTTATCGCATCAAATGATTCTTGCCAGCCGACTTGTAGTCATGGTACACCCTTAAAATGCTCACCCGTGAAAATCCAAGCATTGCTTCCACCTCCAAAATACTATGACCCATCTCATGAGCTCCAACAATTAAACCGTGTTGAAAATTGCAAAAGCGTGATAACTTGCCAATCTCACAGTGGAAACAACTCCTTCAGCCTTCATAGAGGTCTATGGCTTTATATACGCACTTGTGGACGCTACCAAAGACGTGCATGGTAAATGACGTGCTATGTATTTTGCACAGGCTCCAGTACCAGTGTTTCTAGTACTTCAGTGTATATAGGGAGTTAATATAAATAGCAATGTCAAACATAAGGTTTGGTGATCAGGCAGGCTGCAGAGAAAATTGGATATGCATAGATTTTAACTTCATACATCGTAACTCATATTTGTTCAACTGTAACCACATTTACAGACAATTCAGCTGTTCTTACTATAATCTGAGCACCCAGTGAACCACAGGAGCTCTAAAATAATAGTATGGACCATCTAGGGACAAACACATACAAAAAGAGCAGTCCGAAAATGTTTCTTAATAAAATAAAATGGCAAAGTTCAAATAATCTGAGTTGTTTTGCCATAAGGATATCTAGTTCTCCTTTATAATTAGAGGAAATTAATAGCTGCTACACAGCAGCAAGGTTCCCCTGATCTCAACTTAAAATAAAGCTTCAGTGAGTAGACTATTACACTGAAGTGGCTTCCACATAAACAGCCCAGGCTGTAATCTCCCAGCACTCACTTGACTGATGGTTTGAACAAGTGGGAGGTCTTCTAAATGAGCCACTGGCTCTCACACAAACCACACACATGGAAAGATAAAAGCAACGTAGTGCTTCATATTCATGTCTGTGTGTTTTATGTGTACTCAGATCACACATACTACATATTCATGTTGTGGGCTTCTAATGAGGATGATATATGAGATGTGGCATGCTTGCTGAGCTCTGACAGTCCCCTGAGGAGCAGCCAAACTCAAGGTGACAAGGTTGTGGAATAGCCATGCTCAAAAAGAGAGGGGAGTCTTTCATTCTGACTTAAAGAGTTGAAGAGGATGAGTTGGGGTGTTTCTCAGTCTACATTTAGCTGTTCAAACATCAATAGATTAGAGGTGGTAGACTTGTGTGTCTACTTTGCAGGGTGTTGTAATCAACGGCAAATATTTTTGGCGTGATTTAAATAGAAGGTGACATTCACAGTGGGACGCTCTAAACAAGGACATCAGTTCACTCGGTTGCTGCCTACAGCATGATTCTAGAGTTCCTGATTTTTAAGATGCTTGTTTGTCAGCTATGTAAGAAGAATTGTTATCGTTGCCGAACTATTTCAGAAGCATCTCTGACAACTGAAATACACACAGCAGTTGCTGCATGTTCTCTTACAACAAAAATAAGAAAGTGCTGTTGGTGCAAATTTATCCCCTGACAACATTTAAATCCCTTGAAATCCAGACTTGAACACAGAACAGCTGTGTAAATTAACTATGACTTCTTGGCTCACACCTTTTATAATGCAGCTTGTTGTGTTTCTGTCTTTAGAAACCACCATATACCTGCTGATCCACTGTTAGATGTCTTTGGGAGGTGGGGGGGCCATGCCTTGCTGGATCTATAGAAAAGCATTCCAGCATGCTGACGCTGGATAAAGCATGAGCTCTGATTACAGTGGTCTTAAAAATAATTAAAAAAAAAAACCTTCATGCCTTCAACCTCCTCTTATCGTTGGAAGCTACAAATAAATGACAAGTGTCGTTTGGTTGGTCATGGTGCTTTTAAATTATCAATGTGTTCTAGCTGCATTTGATGCCAGCTGTCACACCAGTAGGGAAGAGCTGACACTGATATCCTACATCAGCATTTTCCCAGTCTAGGACATGGTGACCCCCCCAGATGGTTCACATTTTTATCCTATCCTCTCTGTAACTTATTGCTGGCACAGAAACACAGGGACTGTTTAATTAAGAATACTACAAGTTCAGTGTGGACTGTCTGCGCTCCCTAAGGGATAGAATATAGGAGAACATGGCTGCAGAGCATCTGTTATAAGTAAAACAAAGCCAGCCCAAGTTAATCTGTCCCACTCAACAAAGAACTTGCCTTTATTTGTCACATGCACAGTTTGTTACATTACAGTGAAATTCCTATCCTAGCTTGTCAGGAAGCTGGGGTCAGAGTGCAGGGTCAGCCATGATACAGTGCCCCTGGAGCAGAGAGTGTTAAGGGCCTTACTGATCTTTTGATCAGTAACCCAGAGCTGTAACCACTAAACCACCACTTCCTAAGATCGTACATCACAACAAACCACGAGTTCTAGAGATTGCTGGACTTGGGGAGTTCAGCTGACTATCTAAACATATTTTTTTTCTATCTTTCCTTTTCATTCCCCATCTGCTCTCCATTCCCCACTGTTTCCCTTTCACCCCTTTTCCTCCTGCCATGGCAAGCTGCCTCAGTCCTCAAACACCCAACTCACCTGTGCTCTCGGTGGCATCCAGACTGCCTGCCAGCTGCTCCAGGAGCCGTGCCCTTGCTGCATTTCTTTTGTGCTTCTTGCCTTCATAATGTTGCTGTGCCATCAGTGGATTGTTGAACCAGGCACCACACAGACAGCAGTACTTGCCTGCTTCTCCATTGTTGCCCATGGAGGGCCATGAAGGTGAAGGTGGCGGTGGCTCTGTGGCCTGAGGGGTGCTCGCAGTTGAATCTGTAGAGGGAAGGTTACAACACCTCAGAAGCTCAATCGTTATGCTTGTGATGCATCGCTTCCAAAGACATATACATGACCAATGCGAGACATACTGAACTGAGATGCAGGTTAGCAGAACGCCTGGCCCTTTTCAAACATTTCTTTACATGCAATGCTGTCAAAGAAACCGCCTTGCAGGTGACCCACTCTCCATGTCACTACAGACCTGTTACCATAGTTACCAGCCCCAGGCCTTGACAACATTGCAGGTTCATCTGTCTTTTGGGGCAGGATAGAACCTGCATCTGCTGGAGCATAAAATTAAAGCCTGTTTTCCAATTTACACAGAACACCACTAGAGTAGGTAAAGCACAAAAACAAATATGCACCAAAGAAAAAAAAAAAAAAGAATAGACAAGGCAATGGAAATGCAGCTTAGCGTAGGTTGCCAGGCACGCAGCAGTGGTTGCTAGGATATCAATGTGGACAGAAAGAAAGCTCCAGCATTTACAACATAGCAAATATAGCACTGTGTGTACTCCAGTTAAAGTGCATCAGGGGCACCTCAACTGGAATATACATTACACTAAGGCTACAATGACATTTACATTTAAGAAAGCTGTTTCTTCAGATCAAATATATATATATATATATATAACTGATGAAAACCTCAGATTAGATTAAATGTGCTGGCACCCTGTATGTGGGCTTGTGTATGCATGCTTTTCCAAAAAGAAAAGACTAAACACAGTCTTTAAATAATCCTTGAACTTATGATAATGTAAACCTATGATAATGATAATTACACCATAATACCATAGTGTTAATGTACACCTCATAATTAGCCATTCATTCTTCATTTTTTTAAAGTGAATGCCAAATGTTTTTGTTGTCAAGGTTGTGCGTAGTGCATTTACTTCATTAGTTAGTCATCCTGAACCAACACAAAGCCAAGAACACAGTTACAGCTAGTATGCTCCTCTCTCCTCCTCTCACCACCCACAATGCTGTTATAAGTGAGATGATTCAAACCAATGTGAATAGATCAAATGGAGTTTTCAGCAAGCTTTCTTTTGCAATAAGACAATTCATTATGTGTACATGGCATTAGGAAGAAGTCTTCTGTTAATAAGAATGAACAATAATTGAAATTTGAATAGTATACAATTGTGGAAGAGATAAAGGAGAAATAGAAAAGGAAGATTTACTCCTTCACACTGACCTTTTGGGTCAGCTTGAAAAAGAATAAAATTACGCCCTCTCACTCTCTTCCTCTCTGCCATCTCCACCTTTCCTGCTGCATGTACGATGCATGAGTATGAGCTTTTTACTCGGAAAGCCTGGCAGTCCATGGTGCTATATCACAGGAGATCAGTTTGAAATACAGATAGATGGCAGAGAGATGATGATAATGAGAGACTTGCCATGTAACGAATTCTCAGAAGCATCTTTATTACACAGCCTCAACTGTCACCACCAATGCACATCTGTCCCATTTGTCCTGAGCTCAAAGTATGCAATTTCATGAAAGATACTTTTGAATTTATTCTCTCTCCTGAAATCTTTGCCCTTTACGTTGTTCACTGTTCACTGTTTCACTGAGCGGAGCGTCAACAATAGTATCACTCTGTTCTAAAAAACTAAAGGCCACATCTTTATTATAAGCTCACACAGGGCACACATAGGGCGCAAGGCAGGAACAACCCTAGACAGGGCGCCAATCCATCGTAGGGCACACACACACATTCACGCACACACTCACACACTAGGGCCACTTTAGAGACGCCAATCAACCTATCGTGCATGTCTTTGGACTGTGGGAGG
>JAOVVG010000042.1:14812149-14822630 GCA_028566375.1 Leptodoras nelsoni | reverse complement strand
AGCAAAACTGTGCTCTTACCCTGCTAATTGAACCTTCACACCCTGCTCTTACTGGTGCAATGTGCAATTAATGAAGACTGGCCACCAGGCTGATCCAATTTAGCCATGAAACCTCTCACACTAAAATTACAGGTGTTTCAGTTTCATTGTCTAACCCCTGTACATATACACAGTGGAGATTTAGCTACTTGTCTGAGCAATGGAATGAAACCAGCGTGTTGGAAGTTAGTAGCCTTGATGTGCTCATTTCCCAGTAGACTGCATCAGTATCCATTGTCTCCACATAGTCTGGAGCCTGTGTGCTAGAATGGACTCAGTTTTGTCTGAGTTAATTCGGAGTTAAGCGTCAGGCCAGGAGGCATTAAATAAAGCCTGCTTGTCTCAGCGTGCCTTCAGCTGGAGCTGCATGCCACACAGGATTTACCTTCACAGTACACCAGTCCTCTGCCCTAGTTTTTACAAGCCAACTCTGATTCATTACTCGGTGAAAGAGCACACCACTGGGCACCTAATTCCAGTCTGCTGAGTATTTTACAGTGCATCATCACCCCTTCATGCTATCTGCCCAGCTCCAGGGCTCTGCTGACTACAGCTAATGTAGTCTCAACTGACCAGCTTTACAGTGCATGCTATAAGAATCCATTTTAATAGTTAATAAGACAATAATTTTGATGTCCCAGCACATTGTGTAACAGAACCCCTGGCTTACTCTGACGTTACAGTAATCAAACGCACAGCGAGAAGCAAACAGCATAGTCAGATGTTAATTATCATGAATAAACATTGCTCATATTAATCTGACCTGTGGGGGTAGGTAAGCTGGGCTGCTCTCCCAGAACAAGCCGTACTCTCTTAGCATGTGTTTTACCCTGGTAGTGCGACTGAGCCACAATGGCAGATGTGAAGAACATATTGCAGAGCGTGCAGCATTTGTTCCTGTCCACCTCATTCTCGGCACTGTCCTGCAGGAGGAGAGACAAGAGCAGGTTTGACTGATAAGGAAGCACAGGGAAAAAAGGTTGCTTAGAAACTGTCTTGTGATTTCACATCATAGAGGATGTAAACTTTCTTTGAAAAGACACAAAAACGGCTCAATAGGATAAGTGTGTGGTGGTCTGGGGAAATCTATCGGATATAGGTGTGGATAAATTAGGGACTAAAACGATAAAAAATCTGGTTTTATGCCCAACTGTTTTTTTTTCACTATAGAGGTAGGCTTATTATTTGTATAAATAATATTTCAAAACAACATGCATTATTTTAAAACCATACACAGGATATCTGCTAGAGTATATGGGAAAAGTTTACCCAGGTCCCAAAAAAACATTTTACAGGTATTTATAGTACATTTTTATTAATCCTTGCATATGTAAATTGTTTTTATGCTTTATATACAAACCCCATTTCCAGAAAACCTGGGACCCTTTCTAAAAATGCAATAAAACTGAAATTTGTAATTTGTTAATTTGTGCACTTGAACCTTTATTTAACAGGTAAAAGAACAAAAAGACAAAGGAATGAATTTATTTTCAGTCAGGCAGCATTTCAAATAGGCAACATGATTTGCTCATGTATGTTCAAAGAAAAAATGTCATTGTAAGGCAGTGACATTACCCACTGCAATATTCTACTACAAGCTAATAAAGTTATTTTAATACTACACTCATTTTTTCCTGTCAGCTCCAACACCCTCTCGAGATTTTAGAAGGTAATTGGATCACGTTAACACTACATGAATTGAGCACACGCACTCTACATAATTCAACCTAGTAAAATAGACAGAAATAAAAAAAAAATCATCAAATTAAATATAGTATATTCGATCTGACTGATCACACATTCCCTTTTTTCAGTATGTAAGACCCGGTCTGTAAGAATAAAACATTAAGATGTAAAAAGGACTTGTGATTTTGGTCCAGTGATGATACCAAATGCTAAAGCCTAAAGTGAATCATTACTAGATAAACTTCATGATTTTCTTTACCATTATTGAGAGAAAGAATCCAGACAATAAGCACGCACATTCTGGATGTCCTGTTGGTTTTGCACGGATTTTGCTCTGACCTGACTGTCTCTGGAGAAAAGGCATTACCGGGCCATTATCACACCTAAAACAGCCCAGGGTCTGGCACACTCCCAGATTCCTGCTGTGCTCAGATCTGGCTCGCCTCACTTACAGCCTTACTTACAAAACTAAGGAGGTCAGTTTTAAATACATTGATGTAAAGTAGTGCCTGGTTTTTCACTTTGTATATTACAACTGTAGTAGAGCAGGATCTGGATTATGTATCCTTACTTGTTTTTGTTCTACAGAGTGCACGCATCTTTATCATGCATAACCATTAAACATAAGTATTTCCTAAATTGTACATACATACAGTGGGGTCCTTTCTAGGTCCTTTCAGAGAAATCCTGAGACCTCACTGAAAATCTGCTTTTTTTATTAAAAATGGGAAATGAACAGGTTTAAGACTTTTGAAATATTTAAAACAAACAAAGTAAAGATTCAATATTCAGGTTTCTGCACTGTTTCTAGGTCACTGTTTACATCTAAGAAAACATTTGATATTGGCCATGTTAACTGACAAAAGGTCAGATTTCCCCATGCCTAATCTCTTAATCGGAGATGTACCAAATACTCATGCAAATATTTCAAAGACGCTACTGTTCACTCGAGCTCTTGTCAACAATATAATCTGTACTGAAAATCGTTGTATTAAATTAGAAAAGATTAAATTAGAAAAGAAAATAATAAAGCAAAGTTCATTGTATTGTGGTTTGCTGTTTTTCTTTGCCACATATCAAACACAGATGCGCTACAAATTATAGAGCATGGTTCATAATTACTTGTCTTCAAATATTTTGCCAGATACTAGGCTGTATCAAACACACACAGTGCCACGTTCCAAGATGCTGTTCACAACTAACTACATTTTAGCTTGTCAATCACTCATCTTACAGAAATAAACTGGCAATCCTGGCATGTACAATTATGACTGAGTTGGACGATTAACTGAAAAAAAGAACTGCAAGGACATAGTGAACCTGTTAATTATGATCGAGATGGAAAAGACTGGACATGAATGGCACATTATTATGTAGTAGATATAAAAATCACAATTCAGGAAATGTGTCTGTGTGTGTGTGTGTGTCTCACTACAGGCAAATCCTAGTTTTGTGTCGATAAGAAATGCATGGATTGACATTTGCTCAAGGTTAATATGTCATTTGTAAAAGATTCCTAATATATTTTTAGTTTTGAAATGTCTTTTTTTTTTTAATCTAATAATAATGTTGTTCATAATCCTTATATAAAAGGATGCCAGAAATATAAGATGCCAGAACATCTATAACCAACTCTTTTTTGCTCAGTTTCTGCACTTTTCCACTCTTCCCTAAAATGGAGGTGTCAAAGCGTGCAAAACTCATAGCTGAAATGTGTCAGCTGACAAGTCAGACTCTTAAAGTCATTACTTACACTGTGGGGTGTTAGATGGGTTTAAGGCAGCCACTCTTCTTATATACAGATGTGGACAAATGTATTGGTGCTCTTAGAGCTCATTGAAGCAATGCTTTATTCCTCCTGAAAAGTCATTTTCTCATCTACAGCTTCATGCCTTTGGTATGTCACAGAGTAAAGATATAAAGCATTGCTTATTCTACACAGATATTTTCTAATTGCCTGGACAGACTTGTTGGTACCCCTAAATAAACATTTTATAGTAATATTTCAAACTAACTGTTTTCTTTATTTAGCATCACACACGTATTCAATCTTATTCACCTACAATTTGTCTATTCGTCTTATTCGTCTACAATCTTATCACCGTGTGCACCACACTGAACATAGACCAGAGACTGCCAAGGACAGAGTTGTCTGAGGAGATCAGAAAGAAAATTCTAGACAAGCATGTTAAGGCTATAAGACTCCAGGCTATATCTCCAAGCAGCTTGATGCACCCTGTGATTACAGTTGCAAATATTATTAAGAAGTTTATGGTCCATGGGACTGTAGATAACCTCCCTGGATGCAGCTGCAAGAGGAAAAGTGACCCCAGACTGAACACCATACAGTGCCGTGTGTTTGCCCCTTCCCAATTTCTTCTATTTTTGCTAATTTGTCACCTTTAAATGTTTCATATCATCAAACTGATTTAAACGTAAGATAAAGACAACATGAGTAAACACAAAATGGACCTTTTAAATGATCATTCCATTTACAGAAGATAAAGATTTATTCAAAACCTATATCACCCATGTGAAAAAGTAATTGCCCCCTTAGCTACCAAATCAAACCGTTAACTAAATTCAATTGACTGTTGGGTTTTATGTCAGTAGCCACACCCAGGCATGATTACTGCCAGACCTGCTGAATCTAAACATCACTAAAATAGAACCTGTCTGGCAATGTGAAGCAGGATAGAAGGTCTCAAAAAGCAGCACATGATGCCACTTTCTAAAGAGATTCAACCACTCATGTGAAACAAAGTTACTGAAAACTACCAGTCTGGAAAGTGTTACAAACCCATTTCTGAGGCTCTGGGACTCCAGAGAACCACAGTGAGAGCCGTTATCCACAAACGGAGACAAGTGACAACCTTCCCAGGAGTGGCCGGCCTACCAAAATATCATCCCGAGCCCATCAATAACTCATCCAGGAGGTCACAAAGAACCCAGATGAACATCTAAACACCTGCAGGCCTCACTTACCTCAGTTACAGTCAATGTACACGATTCCGCAATAAGAAAGACACAGGGAAAATAGCATCCATGGGAGCACTGAAAGGCTCAAAACACTGCTGACACAAAGGCTTGCCTTACATCTGTCAAAAAGATGACAATCTAGATGACCATCCAGACATTTGGGATAATATTCTGTGGACTGATAAGTCAAAGATTGAACTTTTTTTTAAAACATGGCTTCTGTTACATCTGGTGTAAAGCTAACACTGCATTCAACGAGAAGAACACCATACCTACAGTCAAACATGGTGGTGGTAGTGTGATGTTCTGGGGCTGCTTTGCTTCTGCAGGACCTGGAGGACATGTCATAATTGATAGAACCATGAATTCTGCTCTCTATAAGAAAATCCTGAACAAGACACCCTTCAAACTTGAGACAGCTGGAGCAGTTTGCTCAGGAAGAGTGGGGCAAACTACATGTTGACAAGTGCAGTCTCATTCAGAGCTACAGAAATCAATTATTCTATTCGATTACCTCTAAAGGTTGCACAACAAAACATTAGCTTAAATGTCTCATCATTTTGTCCATGCCATTTTCATTTGTTTTCTTATATAAAATACTCTGTTGAATCAAATTCAAAATGTCAATTACTTGTCAGATTCAAGTTATTCCTAACAAAACTGTCGGTTCTTCTTTTTTCATGGAAGGATACCAACAAATTTGTCCATGTCTGAATGTCTTTCTGTACACAGCTGAGTTTTTTTTTCTTCCCGTTATCCTGTAGGCAGCTGACTGATTCTCCTCTGTTGCCTATAATGAAAAGTGTATTGGTTTGGCAGCTTTTAGCTTCAACATGGCTGTTCATTGCCTGCATCTGAATGTACATTCCCTAATGATCTAGCATGCATCAAATTGGTGATACGCCTATAGGATTCACATAACTGCATAATCAGAATCAAAATGATTTTGCTTTCTCATTACATAGAGTTAAATGGACCAGAAAAGAAAATAGTCAGAAAGAACAGTTGTTGTTGGTGAATGCTTTCATCTACTGTTCAGAAATACGGAGCTGGAAAATGCAAAGAATTGGACATAAAAATGTACAGAAATCTTTGGGCATCAAAAACATCATGGTAGTGCAAAATAATTCTAAAAGAAATCTATATAAAGTATAAAAAAATTGTTTTTACAGACTGTGTCCAGCAATTCAATTTGTGCATGGCAATCCAGGTATCCTGAATAATATCAAACACTCGAGTGTGATGACTGTGTTTTCAACTTGCCGAGAGTGATACGGCAACATATTGTATTGCATCGCCAGGGGACAGTTTCACACTACTTTATATGTATTGCTATATTTAAGTCTAATAATGAATACCTGCATGTCACTTTGATGACACTGAATAATATTTTCCTCAAAGAGAAATTTAAAAAGGCACTTTAGCTTCTGCTGCTTGTTGCTAAGAGTAACAGTAAAGTCAGTCAACAGTGAAGAAGTACTAAATTATACTCATAATATGCACATGACTATATTCACAATAATCACTTAAAAGGGACATATTATTATTATATTATGACTTGAGAATCACATTTGCGAAGGGGAAAATGCACAGCTGTACAGACCAATACACATCAGTACATTAGCTCCGAGACTCAGAGGACAGAACAACTGAGTGGATAAAATTTTGGTACAACATCCCAAAAACCAGCCAGGAAAAATCTGTCAAGTGCTTAAAAAAGTGCATAACTGCTTGTACAACCTGGATCAGTATAACGTAGGATGTTATACTGGAAGATTTTTGAATTACTTATAACATCTGTATACTTTGGAAAGAACTTTTTTAGACATGTGTGAAGACAGCTGCAGTATTTGATCCATGTGGAACTGTTTTAACTTGTGGAAACCGAGTATAATAGGTCTCCTTTCATATAATGTAATTCATCACTATCAGTATATCATCAAGATAGCCCTATTCACCTAAAAAAGAAAAGCACTTAAACTGGGCTCCCTTTCTAACTCTCTTAGGTTAGTGTGTCATGTGTACACTGAAGTACCAGAAAAATTGGTATACCAGTTAATACTTGGTAGGTCCCCCATGGGATCTTGGAGGGAACATTGCACGGTCCTTACACTGACGTTTGTTGAGGCCCCAGCATTGAATTCCGATGTTACTTGAGTTATTGTTATATGCCTATCGCGTGAAATGATTCTTGCCAGTCAGCGCTGGTCACGTTCCCCCAGAGTCTTTTTACAGCCAGCGCTGCTATCTGAAGTTTTGCCAGAATTGTTGTAGTCACTGTACACACTTTACAGCTAATAAATGAACATCCAAACTTTGCTTCTACCTCCAAGGTGCTATAACCCATCTCACGAGCTCCACCTATTAAACCGGGTTGAAAATCATGAAATCTTGATATCTTGCCATTCCTGCCAATGGCGGAAATAATTGTAGAATATTCCATAGATGTTTATTGTTTTATATACGCACTGGCAGACACGACCAATGACATGCATAGGTGGCGTTGCTATGTATTTTGCATAGATACAAATACAAACACTGTCATGTATAGCATATTGTATTTATTTGTGGCAGCCTGGGAAAGCACTTTACACAGCTACATTTTGGCATTTTCTCTTCTGAAAATTCATAATTATCTTATTACAACATTACTGCCAAACATGAAATAATTAAATATTTACAATAGAAAATGAGTTTCTACTTTGATCCACATCAGTCTCTGTCTTGCTATGCGATGTTAAAGTCACTATAACCATCACCCTTTTCATCATGTCTTCACTCAACAATCACTGGTTACTCATATCAGTGGGGACATAACTGTTCTGTTGGCTACATTTTTTGTTAGTGACTTTTTATTAGGTCATTTAAACATTTTAAAACTGTCTGCTGGCATCTGTCCTAAGTGTATAAACGCTCTTCTCTGTTTTCACAATGTGTTGTTTTGAGAGTGGGTATCCCATTGCAGAGTTGTATTTCATTAGGCTTATTATGTCATTTTTTAATTGACACTGAAATGATACTCAGCTTGGCAAGCACCATGCCATTTCCACTCTCTGTCTAAACTTGATGGCCTTTTTTTTCCCTCTCTGTGCACATGACCTGATTCTGGCGAGCTGGATAGTGGGGTAGTGACCTGTTTACTGTTCATAGGGGAGATGAACAGACAAGAGAAGAGCTACACGAGAAACCTTTAATGCCTACCATCTCCCTAAAGACACAGCAAGTGTCTGGCCTGCTTGGAATCAGTGCTCTGCTCAAGAATAATGGGCCGTCTGTGTTCCCCTCTGTTACAACTCATGCTGTGGTTAGTAATGCAATGTGTACGTGCTTTTGAGTGTGTGTGGGTGAGATGGACAGAATGGTGTTTGTCATACAGTATGTGTGATGATTTGCTTCTGTTTAAATTATGTGTGTGTCCTCTAAACTGCAAGTGTAGAAAGAAAACAATATAAATCGAAAAAAAATATCAAATTTTTGTGTGCACATCATGGGAGCAAAGTTATTTATTTCAGTTGACCTTGATTCTTGACTCTGCTGGCTTTTAGTCAGCCTGTCAACCAATTGTGTTAATAATGAGGAATTCCTATGATGTATAAACAGGGTTGGTTAAGAGTGATACAGTTATAGGACCAGTATACACTGAAGTACCAGAAAAACCAGTATACCAGTTAATTCTTGGTAGGTTCCCTATGGATTCTTGGAGGGAATATTGCACAGTCCTCACTCTGATGTTTGTTGAGGCCCCAGCATTGAATTGCAATATTACTCGAGCCAGTGTTGCACACCTATCGCGTGAAAATTAGGACACCGTGCCATTCTCATTCCAGAAACAGCTCTAGAAGCTTCCATAGATGTCTGTTGCACTGGTGATGATATATGCACTGGCGAATGTAACCAATGATGCACATAGGTGGTGTTGCTATGCATTTTGCATAGACTTTTTGCATAGACTTTTTGCTATGTCTTTTGAATAAACCAGTTTTTCTGGTACCTCAGAATATAAGATCATTTCCCTGGCTCAAAGTCTTACAAATCAACTAGAGTAATGAGCAGTGTAGATGCTGGTGATCAAGAGGAAATAAAATATTCAGGGCTTTTCAAAGTGAAGTGATATCACCTGTGGACCTCCCTTCCCTGCTCCATGCTTGTGAAGAGTTTGAGATCTTAATATTACACACAAGATTTTATTCTCCCATTCATTCTCAAACCAGATAAAACCTTCTGATATACAGTCATGAGTTTTCCGTCTAGTATTTGACAGCAAATTGTGCTGTTTTTAAATGACTCTCTCTGATGCTTCTCTGTATGAGCAGGTCAGCCATCCTCTTGCTCCTTATTATTTTATTTATTATAACAGAATTTATGTGGTTTTGCATAAAGTTGAATTCCTGCTTGGTAGAATGCAAACTATTTTTACAATCTGGAAGCACCTGAATAAGTGACAACTCATTACCGATGACACTTTCCAGGAGGCTTTTGACCGCATTTTCATTTGGATATACTCGGTGAACTCTTTCCTCATATACAAATGTGTCTCTCTCTTTCTGTCATTCAACCCCTCGCATACACATCTGGTTGTTCTCATTTACATGTGACCTATTTTGTGAACAATAAAAAAAGGTCTGAAGACTGTGAAAGCGTCTGGCCATGCCCTGTTTTTAACAAAGAGATTTTAATTAAGTGCCTGTTTATCTCTCTCTACCATTTCCTACATTCTGTTGCTCCAGTGTTTAGAGGGGTGTGGAAACATGGCTAAAAATAAACGCTGCAAGAAAGCTGCAGAATACGGTGCAAACAAATTCTCTCAGTTGAGGATGTGCACAAAATACAGATGGGGAAAAATCAACAGAACCTCCTCCCCTCCTCCCACTTCAAGCTAAGACGCAGATCACTCAAACATGTTAAAACAACAAGAAAAGCTGCACACACTTTAAAAAAAAAAAAAACCTCAAACATCTCTAACAATTTCCCTGTCCTACTTTCTTTCTTCA
Source organism: Leptodoras nelsoni (assembly GCA_028566375.1). Lineage (NCBI taxonomy): Eukaryota > Metazoa > Chordata > Actinopteri > Siluriformes > Doradidae > Leptodoras > Leptodoras nelsoni. Next base: position 14,812,935 of record JAOVVG010000042.1, on the reverse strand, counting down.
GATTTGTTCCTGAGTCTGAGTACTTTTTGACTAACTTGTTTGAGGACATTCTTTAGTGTTCACATACAGCGCTATGAAGGTAAACGGATACAAACCAGTAAATAAAATGAATAAATATTTATAAATAAATATTACCAGCAGAGTGCTGACTACTCATGGTGGCGTGGCTTCAATAAGGGGTAAAACCTAAAGTCACACATTATAATCTCACATCTGATTCCATACAACCACTTGGCTCTGAAGTTCTAACACATTTAGGATATGTGATGAGGAATAAAACGATGAGGTGTGCTGCCACAGGGATATAGTCAACAAATGGGTGTTGTGATGTAGCCAGATGCAAAGAATTATAATTTCTGAGATTATTTTCCTACAACAGCACACCACAAAGATTTTATTTCACTTATACCACAGCAGTTTGCCTACTATTACATAGTAGAATTATAAAATGACTCTAAATAACTCCCAGCAAGCCTGTTTCTGCTTTGTGATAGGCGTGTGATATATGTTTACTTATATTCTATCTGTTGTTTTCACGCTCGCTATATTTACAGATTGCATCCCTTTCATTTGAGTCTTCTAAAAATCACAGTTATTACTTTTTTCCTCTTTTGCTTTCTCAGTGTCTGTTCATTTAGCTCAGTGGTAATGTGCACGCTTTGTAACTCAGAGGTCTCAGCATCAAATCTGGGCTGCCTGAGTTTATGCACCATACATTCAAAACATAATCTTATTTTTCTTACTTTCTTATTATTGTTTTTCCCCAGTTATTTATGCTCAGGACTA
>JAOVVG010000042.1:14707589-14720272 GCA_028566375.1 Leptodoras nelsoni | reverse complement strand
GGGATCAATAAAGTATCTATCTATCTATCTATCTATCTATCTATCTATCTATCTATCTATCTATCTATCTATCTATCAATCTATGTGTGTGTGTGTGTGTGTATGTGCATGCATGTGTGCATGTGGAGCAGCATTTGATTTTTACTTACCAAAGTCACTGGCACAGAAGTGCTCCATTATTGTGTCAGCTTTCAGCTCATTGTCACAGGGTGGACATGCTTTTGAAGCTAGAAGAAGAAAATGAGAAAATACAGATGATATGACAAATAAAATTGACTAATGTGAAATGAACCTATATGACAGTTCCACTTTGTCTTTTTTTTGTGTGTGATTTGATTAACATGTTGCATGTCCCTCATGCAGGACTGCACAATATTTGGTCTCTGCTGCAGGAAGTGTGGCTCTGCAGTCAGGTTCACAGGAGCGCTGACCACATTGTAAACACTTTTTGAATTTCGTCTTGTCAGGTGCTATTTTCTGCAGGGAGGATACACAGAACAGGAGTCTGGTACAATGTTTGGCTTGCAATTAAGGTGGTGAAAATGTTTGAATTTAGATATGTGTATATTTTTAGTGTACAGGCACGGCAAAAAAAGAATCTGCCAAAGAAAAGTGCACTTTTCTGATTTTTTTTTCCAAGTAACTACTGAGTGACAACTGAAGTCATATGTTTCTCTTCTGGTGGGTCCAATAACAAGAATAAATCTAACAAATGCAAGAATTGAGATAATTGTATTTGCTGAATGTCAGTACATGGGGAAAGATTATATTGATGCCCTTTAAACCGTAGGTCGAATGTATAATGTGTCGTTTGAACTATGCATTTTTTACAGACATAGAGGCTGTTGTGCTTTAACAGCAACCCTTGTGTGTGTATGTGCATTCTAATGGGCTCTCATTTTGTGCAAAGAGAGAAGGAGACATGTAAAGTGCACCACTTCTCTCAAAAGAAAAAACAAAAAACGGGGCTAAAGACCAGGGCTAATAGTGCTTAATCCATAGCTTTCAGAATAGTAATGAGAGGCTATGCTTCAAGGAACCTGATGTTTGATTTCCTCTGCCATGAGTCACTTCAGACTTCTTCCACAAACTCAAGAGGTTTTGCTCCACAAATGAAAGCCTGTGTGGTTCTAAACAATTTGATGGATGTGAAAATTGTTACAGTCATGTTTTCTATGGGCTTGCTATGTTTAGCTAATAAAGCAGGGCAGCATACTATATCCAGACTGTTAGCACAATCCTGACCTCTAAAACCATTGTACTTGCATGTAGTTCAAAAGATAAGACTATATAAGTCTAAGAAAGACATAATATTACATTATTAGGTACTGTAATACAATACTGTGCAAAAGCGTTAGGCACCATGTTGTTTTTAGGTACAACTTAAATTATTAAAGTTGTCTTTTTTTTAGTTCTGAATTATTGAGTCAGTACAAAAAAGATGTTCTATTTACTATTCCAACAAAAAAAATGTAATGTTACACAAACATGTATGTATGTCAGTAACAAAAGCAACACATTATATCACATAATGAAGGCTGCTGGATTTTGCATACGAAAAAAGAAGCAAGTGTGACAGTCAAAGTCTCCAGAAGAGCAGTGGCAGATTCTCCAAGACGCTCAGTAAATTACCAGCTAATTACTGTACAGTACGATGCAGATGTCTTAGGCACATGTGAAGGCTTACTGTAAAGCAAAGATGCCTTGAAGAATAATGAAGAAAAAGAAAACACTATAAAGTGCAGTAAAGAATTTAGCTTTTACGTATTACTGAGTGTCTTGGAGAATCGGCCACAGCTCTTCCAGAGACTTTGACTGTCACACTTACTTCTGTTTATTTGCTAATAAGTTTCTGAGCTACCAGTTTCTTATTTGATCAATGTTTCATTTTATCTTTTATCATTGCCAGTATAAATTTCCCATGTGTAGCCTTAGACTCTTTTCTACACTCTACACTCCTTTTACAATATTTTATTCCTCTATACAGTTTTTTTCCTCTCAACTCCTAAATATCCAGCGAACTACTAAGAAGCCTAAGTGTACCAAAGAGAACTGTAGCACCTGGATGAGGGTTGGCTTTTTTCCAATCAACTGGTAATTGAGGGTTTGATTTAAAGAGAAAGAATTAAAAAAAATTCTTATGAACACTGTAACATTGGCATCGGTATTCTGTTCAATGAGCACTCCTAAAAAAACTCTAGAAACCACCTAAGAAAGTAAAAGTGCCTGAGGTTAAGCAGTTACCTGAATCCAATCCAGGACTCCCTACCCCCAAACCCAACCCAACCTAACCCAACCCAATTCCTTCTTCCAGGTTAAAAAATGAGGGTCAGAGTTTATCACCCCTGTCACTAGTGTAGCCACTGCAGCAGATAATATAAAGGGTTAAAGTTCAGTAGGATTCATTGCTTGGGTGGTTGCGATTAGTGGTGAACTCCCTCTGTATGCACTAACCAGCCAAAATGTCCCCTGACAACTCTAGACAGTGTCTCCGCTGGTGACACTCACACGATCACTTTCTGAGGGAAAAGATCTGTGTCATGTCCCTTAATGCCTTTAGTGTCTAATACTGTCTGACAACCACACTCCTGAAACTGCAATGTCTTTCTTGAACTGCAGAGTAATTTATTCACATTTGCTGGGTGGTTTATTGGCAGGCTGCCCTTTTGAAATAAAGCCAAAGCATGTGCCTGAAGAGCTAGCACTGGGAATTCTGCAAACTGAGTTTCTGTGTGGATTTAGCGATCGCCTCACATTAACAGACGGTCTCGAGCTACTTGCAATAGATTCAGCCAAGCATGTAGCATTTTATCCTTTGTGGCTGTTTATCTGTATGTCTTTAAAAAAGTGTGTAAGGCTGACTGGTTCACATAAAACAGTTATTACGCAAGACTACCCTGACTAAGCTAATAATTTGTAGTGCTTCTATTAGTCAGTGTTACAGACATAGAGAAAACCAGAGATCTGATTTTCAGTTCATTGCTTTCAATTAAGACCACATGATTTAACTCGATGCGCCCAGAATACATTAACGCTTCATAATAAAATACCGGGTTTACTTTTATTTGACATAAAATGATTCAAAATGATTGAACAAGCTCTGTTGTCTGTAGGCACATATTCCAGCAATTACCAGCATTATACAAGGGTATAAAGGGCAAACATTTCATTTAGATTCAGACTTCCTAATGTTATGGCTCATTAGTGTCAAGAAGGTATTAGATAAAACACTTACAACATGAAACATTACAAATGAATGACTGCGTTGTTCTAGCACATTTCTTGCTGTGTCAGTTTGTCAGTTTGGTTTTAGATTTGCGAGAACGTGCATGCCTCACACTTGAAAAATGTTCCTCTGTTATTGCAATTAATGTCTGAAACCAAGCCCAGCCCCCCTCAGCCCACCACCACCACCCCACCCACATTGCTCCCTTACTGTAGAAATGCCATTTACCACAATGCATCCATCATTTTTAGGTATGGCACTCTCCAGATACCTATTCAGGAACTTAGATCTTGGCTGTGAACTGTCCCTGGAGGATTTCACCTTAGACCACAGAAGAACCCCCGCTCTTCCTTGCTTAGACCGCTGCTCTCCATGTACTGGAGCTCTCAACAGGCCAGTAAAAGGCCAGACTCATCTATATTATGTGTGCGTGTGTCGCCATGCTACCTTCTTTCCCATCATCATGCCCCTTTATCAAAACACACAGTAGTGTGAGTATTTGGCTGTGTGCTGCCTCGCTCGTCAGGTGTGACAGTCTGGTTAGACTGCTAGCTTTTGTATCTTTTGACCATCTCATGACATATGTGAGTGCGGGATAGCTAAAGCGCCTCACTGCTTAAATACAGCTGAAAGGACACAAGCGATTATTAGATTACTCAGAATTATGTAACCAAAAAGAGAATTTTGAGATTAACATTACAGGCAAAGCCATGCTGCTTATTACTGGGGTTAGCAGGGGGTCAGACCAGAAGCGCAGTGTAGAACAGAATTCCATTTCGCAAAGCAATTACAATGTTTTTCTTCCTGGTCTGTATAACACTGGAACAGTTGTATTTTTTTTCAGTATGAAGTCAGTATGATTGATGTTTTCCTGACTTGCTGACTTGTTACATGCTCTCCCCTTTTGTCACCCAGGACACACACAGTTTTGTGAACAATAATCACTAATTTGGGGTGTATTATATATTCAGCAGGAGCCCCTACAGAGTACACTTAAAGACCCCGATTTATGTAGATATTAATATATAAGTATATAAATAGTGGCCTGGCATTTATTGTTCTCAGACCTTTACATCAATGGAAAATGATTGGTTAAGACATTAATAATTCATGTGTAAATGTAAAAATTAATAATATTTATAGACATTTTCACCCTTTGATATGAATTTCTTTCAGCATGTGGAATATTTTAGTAGACCACCAAGGCTTGTTTAGTTCTGTTCTGATTGTTATAATGCAATTCTTTACAAATAGAAGAGGAATAAGGAATCACAGATCATCACAGACTTTCTCAAGAGAAGGAAAGAATGCACTGTGGGTGTCTTTCATTTTAGCTGTACCCCTATTTTCTTTTGTTTCTTCCTGTTCTGTAAATTATCTGAATATTGACAAAGAACATGCTTTCTAAGATTGTTTAATGTCACTCCCTTCCCTGCTCTTTCCCTTTTCTTTCCACTTCAGCTTTATTTCCTTTATGGTGGCTCCTTATATTTACAATGAGGCTAAGTAATGTCTGTTTATTCAGACTAATTAGTTACCCACAGTAATTGGCTCCCTGGCTAATTGGCTAAACAAGAGAGAGAGAGAGAGAGAGAGAGAGAGAGAGAGAAAGGCCAGACACAACAGAGGTTGCCCCTTCACATTCCAAATGAGATTTCCCTTTAGATAGTGAAAGCTCAAAGTACTTTTTTGTCTCTCGAAGTGTACAGTGAATTCCCTGCCTTCACTTTTTGAAGACACAGTTCACGAAGTGAAGAGAAAAGAATGAGTAAGCAGAACAGGCAGTGATTTTGTGAATTTGTCTAAGCAAATATGCCCCTTTTTTAAAACCAGTAATCTACTCATAGCCTCAGTGCACTATAAATAAATTTGCATTTGCATTTAAGCACAGAAATGTTGCTGACATTTATAATGCTGTTGAAGCACATGTTACTGTGCTTATATACTGTAATCTTCATATTCACTGCATATTCAAAATATATTTAGTGTTAATAATAATTTTAGTGTTAGTTACTATCTAAAGTAAACTGTAGGTAAAAAGTAAAATTATTTACTTTTTTTAAATACTGACTCAGTGTAATACATTTTGCTTATAGAGTTTTAGTTTGTATATTTTTGCATTGTATGTTTTTGAATTAGCAAAATCCTTAACCATTACTAACTCATCTTTATAAATAGTATAGCAATTTACTTGTCTAGATTCAAGCAGTCATATGGCTCAGTGGGGCTCAGGAGCTTTACATTTATTCTGTATTTTTTCAGGAATGGTGTAAAGGTAAGCAGTGAGGCGCTTTACTTACCATACCTAATTCTTTAGCATGTAACATTGTACTGATCAGTCATTCTTTTTTTGAATAATCTAATTGAAAACTAAAAGTGATTAGTCAAACATTTGTGACATTGTCATACCTGGAGTTTGAGTGGCATGATTCCCGGAGAACTGCATAGGGATGCAGAGATCATTATCAATGGGGAACTTGTCACACTGTAGCATCTCAGGCCATGGAAAGCCGTATGTCTCCATGACAGGAGCACAGCTGTTCCTTACAGCCTCACACAGAGAGCGGCAGGGGTAAATGGGACGGTCCAGGCACACAGGAGCAAACAGTGAGCAGAGGAACACCTGCGTGTCTGCGTGGCATCGCTTGGCCAAGAGGGGAACCCAGCTGCCTGCCTGCTGCATCACCTCAGGCATAGTCTCGTGGTCCAGCAGGTTGGGAAGTCGCATCTTCTTGTAGCCAACTGTGTAGCAGAGACGCAGCTCAGCTGGGATGTCCACACACTGTGGCTGCTTGGCATAAACACGGCCGTTGTGGAAGTTGTCGGATTGCCAGCTGTAATAGTCGTACTCCTCTGCCAAAGTGGCTGAACTGAAGAAGACCAGTCCCAGTGCTAACGTCAGAGAGCCAGCCACACACACCTGCCTCTTATGTATAGCCATGCTTCTTGAGTTCTATAGTCTATAAGAGTTGGGGTGAGGAGGGCAGCAATACAATAATCCTTTTTTCCTCTTCAATAGCAATTGATCATAGAATATCAATGGAAAGCTTGTCAGTGTAGTTTGCGATTCCTTCTCTTGCTCAGTTTTGCTTCAGTTAATCTTCAAGTACAGCAGTCTCCTGACTTCAGTGATTCAGGTACCTCTTCAAGGAGGGCTGAGTTGCAGCTTTCACTGCTCTGCTCTTTTCTAGGCTCTCTGAGATGCACCTAAGGAATATGAAGGAGTGGGTTGCTGGCTTTACCAGCCGACAGCCCCCTAGCATGCTGCAAGTCCACTCCACCTCCCACAGTCTTCTCCTGTGCTGACTAAGACCCGCCTCCGCTGACCATAGCCAACTGCTCTGCAGTGGGCGGCACCCCATGAATGCACTGGCACTCCCCCCATAGCCCACCTCCCTAACACACTCCTACAGGCATTCACACAACCTGGCCTATAGTCCAAACTGTGTGTGTGTGTGTGTGTGTGTGTGTGTGTGTGTGTGAGAGAGAGAGAGAGAGAGAGAGAGAGAGTATGTGTGTGGAGTGTGTTCAGCCTGTTGCTCTTCCTTACATATGGATATACACCAACGCACCTATACAAACATACACACATTCTTCTTTTGCTTTACAACTTTACATTTTATAAGACATGGTGAGTAAGGAGAAACTTTTTTGGGCAGGCATTGAAATTCAGTGCAGCTACAGGTGGTCAGGGACGTTTGGCCATGCCATTTGAGATATGCTAATGCTGGGCTTGGATGTGAATAGAGTCGGGCTTTTTTTCTGTCACCTTTTATCATCAGCCTTCACACACACACACACGGGGGCCCAGCTTTTAGCCTGCAAGCACTCGGCAGCAGGGGGCCTTACAACCACATTACAGCCCTTTACAACTAACCATGAACAGTTTATAATATCAGCCTTACTGACAGACCTCACACAAAAACTGGAGAAATCTTGTTGTCTTCCACGTTTTAATTAAAATGCACTGTATGCCAAATTAACACTTTAATAATTGGTCTTGGTCTTAGTTTAGGAATAGTTAAATGTCATATTATAGTAGTTCAATGTCAGCTGATGACTAAAACGTTGTAGTCATTATATCAGTTCCTCATATTAGCTTCATAAAGTAATATATCTTAGAGTTAAAAAATAATGCTGGCACAGAACTCACTCCAGCTGAAGCATCATTGTAACAATGACACACAAAAAATGTGGAGCATCTGCTGTACAAGTTTCTGTTGTTACTATAGAAATAATAGCAACATTAAAATGAGTACATACAAACTTGGCTGGAAATACTGTCATAGCTGTAATAGACACTTCTGACCAATCAGAATACAGCATTCAGCATGATACAACATATAAAATATATCTATTATATGATCATGCACTGTCGAAAGATGCCAGTACAGGAGATTATATAATACACAAACCATTAATTCCTTTTTAAAATGTGATCATGTGGGCTATTCATAATTTTGACTGATAAATGTTTAAATGAGTTTCTTATAAAGATATAAAAATCAAAGCTAAGACAGCATGCAGTCCTGAATATTAAAGAAAAGCTTTCACTTTTCACAAGCATGAGAAATATCTTGAGCCCTTTAGCTAGGAACAAAAGACCATGTTTTCATTAACCGACACTTTTCTGTTCAGACTGTTTTCTATCCGTGGATGTAAAACACTGAGATTGCTGTTTACTGTGCATTCTTATTGACTTCATGGTTTCCACAGCTCAGTGATAAAATCTTACAGCATGATGTTGTTCAAAGGTTTAGGTACTGTTCTATATTGAGACCGAAACACAACATTCAAAAGCCATTATCTTGTGTCTTAGTGGATCAGTGTTGGACAACTTCATAAAAGTGAGTTCCCGCTGCACCCTCAGCTGAAGGAAATGGTGCTTGGCCAGCAGTGCACTCTTGAGTCCCTGTGCTCTAGTCACTCCTTCTCACTGATGGAAATTCGCTTTACTGCCCAGATTGTGTCAGAGTCTAGTTGAAAAAGTGTCCTCAACCTTTGCTCCTTGAAAAATCAATAACTGAGGCAGAAGGTCTAAATGAGACCTGTTCTCCCCAGAGTAAGGATAACAAATGCTATCAGGGCAAATATTTAGATGGGTTTATTGTAGGGCCATGAAGGATTTGGAATATGTATAACCCTGTGACGCCATTTTATGTGAACAGAAACCATAAACTACAAACAACTTTATGAAATGTATTGTGGTTTAAGAGTGGGATTTCATACTTGTTATATTTCAGCTGGGTGTTAATGCTGTGTTGAAGGTGTGTAAGTTGGATATTAAAATGTCTTTTAACAGTATTCCTCTGTAACCAGGAATGGGGCAAATGCACAAATGTTACTTATTCTGTGTTAATGTCAAATTACCACTAATGCCAGGACCTCACTAAATTGTGGTCCAGGCTCACCCTAGCATTAGTAACAAGCATACAAGTGGTGTGTAAGTGTAATGAAACTAAAGCTCCTGTACTTAAAGATTAGATAGACTTGGCCTGCTGTTCAGATGTGCTCCTTGGTAAATGCTTGATAAGCAATACAAGGATACTGGGGGGGGGGGAAGAACAGAATAACGGTGCAGAATGGTAAAAAAGCTCTTTTTCCCTCCACAGGATGTGTGTTTATTTTATTATACAGGGTTAACATAGATATTTCAAGACTGCATAAAACAAATAGGGCTATGTTTACAGGACAAGTCAGATGATCCACAAATCAGTTCTGCTATTTAAGATATTATTTGGCTCCCTGTCTATTGTATTTATTTGAAAAAGGTTCACATAACTGATATTTGAGCCTCTTAAAATATAACAGAGTGTAATAACTGTTTAAACATATTGATCATACTTTCAGAAACATTTATTTAAACCAGTGATGGTTTTGAAAGTAAAGGCACAAAGAAAATGGGACCATGTCTTCTGTATAAACTGAGGAACAGACAGTGTAGTTACATGCACATACAGTAGAAGACATGACAGCGTGACATTATTCAGATCTGTCATCTCAGGTATCCAGTCACTGTCTATATGCAGTTTATATGCAGATGGCAGTGTAATTATATTATATTATATTCAGGGTCACGGGAGAGCCGGTGCCTAGTCGGCAGCATAGGGTGCAAGGCAGGAACCTAACGTGCATGTCTTTGGACTGTTATTATTGAATATTATTGAAATATAGTTTAATAATATTTAATAAGTTATTAAAAGTTAATAATATTATATTATTAGCTAATATCTATTAAAACTTAAGAATATATTTTCTATTAAAATTGACACTGTTGCCTTTTTATTTCACATTATTTTACAATCACTATTATTTTCATTGTTTTGTTTCATTATTATTTCATTATTTTACAGATAGTTAAAAGATTTATTTGGATGGATCACAATTTTGTTTTACAAGGAAATGCAGAATATTCACTGTCTTGGAGTGTTTGGGCTGTTGTTTGAGGGTCACCACACATACATGGTAGCCAGGAATAAGGCGTACTTGCGGTGGTGCACTTCACTGCAGATTGTGCTTCCTCCAATCACGTTGCAGTTCTTTTTAAAGGCTCTTGAGAAGATCATGGTCATGGAGCCGAATTCAAAGAGACAGATCAGAGAATAGAAAGAGCTCAAAGGCAAGACCTGGGCCTTGGTTCGGGCAGGAAGAGAGCAGGAGGCCTGAGGTGTCATGTGTCTCTGAAGCCTTAATCTGGATGAGGATGTGAAACTCCTCCTGACATGCTTTATGGGAAATCTATGGGAGCGCAGCAGTAAAACATGTGCAGATTTCACCAGCAGAGATGCAAATATTCACGTACATTGTAAGTATAATTTTCTTCTGCACACGTGTTACACTCCAGCAACAATTTCAAGTACTAACTGAAACTTTGAGGTAAAGCAAACACCAAGAGGCATTGTGATAAATATTACACTCTGCCTTGAAAAAAGTGGCATCTTGTTATGTTATAGACCATCTGAGAGGGAACACGAGAGTGCTTGGCCAGCAGGATTGTGGGTTGCCAAGTCAGCAATTTCTGCATGAATTGTGATAGCATGGTGATAAATATCATAGGGCTGGGGTGGGTATATTTCACTTTTAGTGCATTAATGCTTGCTGTACTACCAGTCAAAACATATATCCTCACTGACCCTCCAGTGACTAAGAAAAGTGTTCAACAAAACTCATTTTAAATTTCAGTTAATTAAATGGATTCCTGTCTAAGCTTTACGCTCTTTTGAGATCTTCTCCTATGTTTTCAATGAAACTACTTGTTTGAGGGAACAGTTCAATTTCAAGTACTTGTTTTAAGCAAACACATCTCACTATAAATCCATTTTGATTCAGGCAGTGACTTCACTATTTACCTTCATCTTAGAAGGAAAATTCAACTTTTATCAGAGGTTTATGAAAAATATATTAAATCCAGGGGAGTCCATATCTAACTGGTATGCAGAGGTGGGTATTGCTTACTTTGAGTGAACTGAACTTCCCTGAGCTTTGCCTATTTTGCAGATTTAAAAAATACAACACAGGAATTCATAGCCATCTTACTTCCAAATCAGCAACAGAGCTGAGACAAAAGTAAAGTAAATAGAATGTGTGTAACAAAATAGATATTCCAGGGCTTTGGAAATACAAACTGGGAACAGTTTTGTATGATAATAATCCATTTTCTGCTGAATTAAAATTGCATTTCAAAGAGTATAACAGATGTATGCACACAGAGACTGAAATCTCTCTCTCTCTCTCTCTCTCTCTCTCTCTCTCTGTGTTGCATTGGTTTTAAGATTTTACAGTTTTAGCGTTTGCTTAGTTTGGGTAGGGCATCCCAAGTCATGTAGTTTCCCTATTTTGTATAGGAAGCCTGATAACTAATCATAATAATGATAAGACTTGTCTGTTTTCTTCTCACCTACTTAAGAAACTTTACAACAGAGTGCACAGTGTCAACACACACAGGCAGCAAAACAGAGTACATATGGCATAATACATGCTCTCCTGCTATGCATAATGATTAATCATGTGTTAGATCTATTTATCTGTTCATTTCCTGGTTATGGAACAAGCTCTGACCTTCATCATGTCATAGGGTTGGTAGTTAGTGGGATGATAAATTTTTATGGCTTTTGTGACTCTTTCTTGTTCATTTTGAAATATAATAAACCATACAAGAAATATATAATCAAGATAATACTAGTTACATGAGCTTTTCCCAATTCTGTAAGACATTTGTATGATGCAGAATCTATAGATAGATAGATAGATAGATAGATAGATAGATAGATAGATAGATAGATAGATAGATAGATAGATAGATAGATTTAAAAATGGCCATTTGAACACAAACTCCAGCATTTAACATGGTCACAGACTTGCAATACCCAATCACACATCTTTATGTAAGGAGTAAAACTTTCTGGAGCATGCTGTTGCAGGAAAACAATCAATGGTGTGATGCGGCTGTACTATATTCTAATAGTTTGAGATGCACCAGTATCTGTTTGTTTGTTTGTTTTGACTGTTTGGGGAGATACAGTGTACCTTGGCGGTGAGAGAAGCTCTCCAGTTCTCCGCCACACACAGGAACAGGTCCAGACGGAGAGGCTGGTGCAGGCACTCGCTTCCACCCGCACACGTTCACATACAGAATCCCATCATGCGGCTTTCCCAAAAGATCATACTCAAGATCAACTTCACATACATGCCGTGATATATTGTTTATAATGTTTTAGCTACCACACTCTGAGTTACATACCTGTACAGATACCCGGATGCAGCTGTCCGGCTCAGGGGGTGAACGATATTCCGCACTGTCTCGCATCTGGCGCTCGATAAAAGTCTTGTAATCCTTAGGGTTGTTTTGGGCCATCTCATCCAACATGGACCAGAACTGGTTGACTTGTTTTAGCGCAGCGTTCTGACATGCGGAAATGTCCATGCTTTAGCACTTTACCTACGACTAGCTAATTCAGTTAGCTAACACTGCTTCTAGATCAATCCCTTAGATCAAATCGCGTTAAATTCAATAAGTTAGCTAGTTATCTGCTTTAGTCGCAAACTATCAACAAAATTATTAACAAAGCTATCAACAAACAGAAGTGGCCAGCTCGAACCCCAGACCAACACGCAAGCTTAGTTAGCGTCATCCGTTTCCATAGATACGCGGCTAAATACCAAATAGATCACTAGTCACTACATCAGTGCACTATGTAGGGAATGAAGCCTTCTTACAATCTCTGTAGGAGGCAATTTGAGATTCAGCCGATTTCTACTGACGTCCAGTAGGTGGACAATCTTTACACATTTGAAACAGAACAAATTACGAGAATTAAGTTCTTGACCTCGTGTATATTTGCAGGATGTTTACATGGTGCTGCTGCCACATGATTAGCTAATTAGGTGTTCCTAATAAAGTGGACGGTGGGCACAGCAAGAAGGTCCCGGGTTATATTTACATTTTTTGAGATGCACT
>JAOVVG010000042.1:14638390-14657179 GCA_028566375.1 Leptodoras nelsoni | reverse complement strand
AATGTAAATAGTCATGAAAATAAAGAAAACGCATTGAATGAGAAGGTGTTTCCAAACTTTTGGCCTGTACTGTATATGTTACACACTTTTTTTATTATAACTTTTTATATCTATTAGCTAATTGGTGCAGGTGGATTTTAAAAACCAGGCCTTTTTTAATCAGACAAACTAAAATATATTCACTGTTTTCCTTATCCAGACGTCTAATATCAAACTACTAGTGCTGTCAAATTAATGTGTTACAGAAAGCCCTAACACATTAAAGAATTGACCATGATTAAAAAAATGAACAGTACTAAAAAAAATTTTATTACGCAAACCAGTGGCGCCATCAGTGAACACAAACATTCTGTAATTGACCACTACATTTTCGTTTTAGTCTGCATTCTGATCCCAAGCTGTATCCCTGCTCCCTACACACTGCACAGGGTACAGAATCCCAAGGGCTCTTCACAGGGAACTCGGTCACTAAAACGGCTGTATTCGGGACGTGCTGCAACGTCATCAGCAGCATGTCTTGATCACAGCACTTGGCTGTATTTAGCATGATAAATCAAACAACACTGTTCAGACTAATTTTGCATTCTGTAGGCACTTTTGAAATAAATGTGATGAAATGTCTATGAACTGTGGGTGAACAAAGTTAACAAAATAAAAGTATTTTAGCTGTTTAATGTATGATTCGGTCGTTTCATGTTTTGTGCACTGGTCTCTTGTGTTCAGTGTTAGGATCTCCATGCTCCATAGCTATCATAAACATTACTAAAGTTGAAAGGAAAAATGGAGAACAAAGAAGTTGCAGCTCTTTTGTGTCGCTATATTTTTGTATGTTAAATCAGTTTAATGAGCGATGGAGATGACAAAGGTGACGGATCCACATAACACACGCAAACTCCTGTGTACTTTTTCAAATCTATTATTATTATTGATATTATTTTTTCCTTTTTCCTATTGTTAGACTGTTACTCTGTCCTTGATAATTACTTATTCATCTGGCAATTAATAAAAAAAAAATGACCTAACTGCTTCCATTGCAGGGGCGGGTCTCTGAGGTAAAATTGAATCAGCCAATCATGAAACAACACAACAGTGAAGTGATGTACCCATGTTCCCTAGCTCCCTACACACTGTGCAGTTCTGTTTAAATAAATTAAAAGACAATCAATCATCTTTAATATTTCAGTTTTATAACAAATAAAGTCAAATGAATAATGAGGCAACATTCAACAGTTGTTTCTCGTAAAATAGACCAGTGATAAACAGCAGCAATATTTTCAATGGCCCTACAATGCCTAGCTGGATGTACAATGCAAATCAAAATGTGTGTTAAAATAGAGATTAATGGTGTTTAAAAACATTTTCTCACTTGACAGCTGTAGAAACTACCCAAATATTTAACCATTTGTATGTAAACTAGTAGACTTCTCTTCTCCCCTTGACAGTTAGTTCCTCTGCACCATGACAGTCATTTTTGCAGCATGTGATAGCAGTACTCACTATCACTGCGAGTTTGGAACAGATGAAAGGAACTGATGCAAGACTGTATGTTTTACAATGTGTGTCAGACAAGGAAAACAATTGGGAGACAAAAGACACTGACAGCCTGCTGGAATAAATAATGTTTCCAACTGCACGAACATAGCTTCATGTTGAAATATTTGTGGGAGCAATCAATGGCCAATCAACTACCTCATACCTAAAGAAAACCCTTTTTCTTTTCTGACAGCTCTAATCATTAATCATTAATAATATTTAATTTCATTAATTCTTTATTAAACTAACATTCAAGCAGAATTCATGGTATTATATTTACAATTGTGGGCAATTTTTCTAACTCAGTTTTTCACAACTCGCATTTCATTTCATTATACATTTTACTTTTAATAATAACTAAGAGATATATTGGTTTTAGTTTTTGCCTTTTAATTGCTTAAACTTGAATTGAACTCTTGGGGTTTTATGTCCACAGGCTCCTCACGATACTTTGCCAGAACTTTGTCCCTTCCTCCTGACTGAACTGGTATAACTCGAATGTGTAAGGATTGTCAGTCTTCTTGCTCAAACATGCTTTTTCAGTTCAGTCCAAAGATTTTCCCAGGGATCCAGGCCTGGGCTTTGTGATGGCCATTTCAGTCATTTCAATTTGCTTCAAAATGTAGGGATATGCTTAAGATCATTGTTTTGCTGAAAGACCCAGTTGCAACCAAGTTTTCATTTTCTGCCTGATGTCTTGAGGTGTTGCTTCAGTATTTCTAGACCTACATCTTTATGATGCCATGGTATCAAGAGCAAGAAGGCACTGTCTCTGAAGGTCGGCCATTTTACAGCCGCGGGTACACTCCCAAATAACTCCTATGACAATTATGACAATTGACCAGTATGAAGCTTCTGAAAGTCATTACATCAATTCCTGTTCAAAGATACAGTCAAATCATTGAATGTAAACATTTGACCCAATGGAATTCCAATATAGTGAATTAAATCTGAGATAAATCTGTGTCTAATCAATTCTTTCAAAATGACCTCTGGTGTGGTAATTAAATGCCCTAATAGGTTTGCCCAAAGAAATGTATGGTAACAAGAAAAGTGAAATATCTAAGTTAAAATCTGCTTAGCCAGAACAAAGATATACACCCAAAGGTTATCTTTCACAGACACAGTAAAAAAAAAAACTCTGCTGGTTGCCAATAGAACACATTAGTATAAGAAGGTTAAGCATTCTCACTTTTTAACAGCAGCATTTATCAGATTGCTTAAACTACTAATTTTCTCTTACGGCTATCATTAACAAGTTAGCAGACACTGTAATTAATGCAGTATTCATCTTTCTCTATCCACACCTACCTTTTATTATTATAATTTTTCAGTTGGACACTCCACAAAATTTCCTTTAGCCCAGAAGGCCTACCATGTTGTCCTTGGCTAGAACTCTTTAGCCTGGAATACTGACACAGCTTTTGTTGTGCCTATAGAAATCTGTACACAGGACACAGGACTATGGCAGTAACTTTTGTTATTAGAGACCTTTAGTGCTGAGATTCATAACAGAGATGAAGTATCTGAGAAAAAGCTTGCACATTTCATAACCTCCAACAAATTCTTCCAAATCCCAAAATAATCATTGGACCACACATTGCGGAACGAAACCACTACACAAAACATAGCCTTTGAGTTATTACTAAAACATCCTTCATTGTTTATGTTCATTTCACTGACAAGCTTGACTGATATAACTGAAAAACATTATTACTTTTTTATTCAATGGGTGTATATCCCGCTGTAGTCTTTACTTGCTTGTGCTTTCAGCATAGATTTTAATGACGATTTATTTCTAACTAACAACTAACTAAAAAGTCAGACTGCATACATGGTAGACAGAAGGCTGGAAAACAACGTGTATGCACCAAATTTATATCAACCAAATTTATTTCATATTCTAATAACACACAGCATAGAAAGCCAAACCGGTGGAACACTGGGTTGGCTTCTTGGCTACAGTCTTTAGGAAACAGGTTTTCCTTCACCTCAACACCCTGACCTGCCCTCTTCTTGGGAAGCCCCTCATTCCACAGACTGACTTCTTCTTATCTTGAAAATAACATTTTGTTTTCAAAATAATTTCCCTTATCACTCCATTGAGACATAATCTGAGCATTTTTCATATCCTGTAATAATGTTTTCTTAACAGATTCTTAAACGATTGGTATTCAGGGTTTTTTTTCTGTTCTTTTTCATCTATATGCATCTGCTGCATGTACTGAAGTACGAGCCGGCCAGTCTGTGGTTTATTTATTCATCCATCCATCCATCCATTCAGGAACAGTGTTATTCATTAGATGGTGCCTCATGTTCATGCGCACTATCTCTGTCCATATGCTCATTCACCCTCACCTATCAGTCAGTAACTTGTCAATAAGCAAGTATAAGCATTTGGCATTTATGGAAGCTGTATACATTTTTTTTTTACTTTCTATACTTGTCTATGCATAGATATTATAACAGATTTGTCATTTCTTGATATAGACAGAGCTTTATCCCTAACAAATCAAATGCTGGGAAATGTTAACCATGAAAGCCAAAATGACACTTCATCCCTGGCTACCTCAGTTGAAAAAGAACAGTTCAATCCTCATTTAAGTGCAAAAGCACAAAGTGATTGTATTATACTTGTAATATTTGACAAGAACCATATGGCTATTTTTTTTCTCTGAAAGGCGTGCCATGATGAACTGTGTGCTTAAAAAATGGTTACCTCTCTGGCCAATCGCCCATCAATGTCCAGAGGACAGCACCTGGGTAAACAGGTATGCCAGTGGTGTGAGCAGTGTGTTCCGCTTGCTCTGAACCATGGGAGACATGGCTTATAGCCCAGAGCAGCACCCCACGTTCTTCAGCCTCCAAAATGTACCGCACCATCAAAGGGCTTGACCTAGCTTTAGGAATCCAATGTTGCATTCAAAGACAACAAACAGACACTGACCTCACATCGTGGCAGGCGAAGTCTGCTTGGCTTTCCTCTTCCAGATCTAATCTCTCTTCACACACCCCCTCCATTCTTCACTAATCTGGCTTCTCACACACACTCTATCTACACACTCACCATTCTCCAATTATTAGTCATAAATTTCCCTGACACACAGATCTGTATGACTTTCAACATTTCCCTGTGTGCCAGTGCTTGGCATTGTTGGAGACACAGACATGTTATATATCACTGTCCCCCCCAAAAAAAAAAAAAAACCTCTTCACAAAAGCCATAAAATATTCCAGATTTTATTATACAGAGGAAGCTGTCAGTAACAGCTCATTCTGCAAAGACAGATCTTTATTCGGTATAAATGAAAGACACAAACATAGGCTAGATGTATTTAGGCGTCTGCTTTCTCTGCTGTTCTCTCCGGGGGCATGCACTCGCCTGCTTTCTCCATTCAATTACACCTTAAAAACCTGAACTGCCCTCATCATTGGAAGCACTCCACTCCATGCACTGACCTCAACATTTCATTTTCAAGATAATGACCATTATCACTCAACTGAGACTTAATCAGAACATATTTTGCATATACTATAACAATGTTTGCCTAACAACTTTTCTTATTATTAGCACATATTTCTCCTGCTCCTTTGTCATCACTAGGGAACTTTTAAATGGACTTAAATAAATATTACAAATGCACTATTTTCTAATTAGTACACATAAAAGTCAGTGGTTACACTTTATTTGAATAATCCACCACACAGGGTCTACTTTAGGAGTATTTATAACATTTCAACAGCTTATTATTTCAGATTCAACAGTTCACTTGTTTCGCTTTGTCTGTAGATGTCTACCAGATTATCTATAGACATACTGTATATGTCACGATTCTTAAGCATACCCAAGGAGCATTTGTAACATTGAAACAGCTTATTAAGGTTAGGATATGGTTTTAGGTCAGGGTTACGGTTTGAATGTTTAACAAAGATTAATGAAACAGCTTACTAATTGGTGTTGAATATTTGTATATGCAGTACTTTCTTGAAGATTCCTATAGCATAGGTTGCTGTTGGCACGGTACAAATACTGTGCTCTGTAAAGCCCCTGTGGGCAGACTATCCAAATAAAGTGTAACCCAATTAATATATGCTGTGTTTACATAGCATATTGAAACGCTGGATGCTTTGGGCTGATGCCTTTGCCATTCGATTCCTAAAGCTAAACCACAAAACGTGAAGCAGGAAATAAATTTTTTACCCTTCACCACATACCACTTCTGGAGAACCACTAGGTTATCACTGCCCAAAGTCATATATCACGCTGGAGTTGTCATTGGCTAGAGTAGAGAAACAGGATATAGCTCACAGTTTAAAATGGTATAACGAGGATATAAAATGCATTTTAGGAATGCTGTGTATACAGATGTAATTGTTACTTGCAGCATGGTCGTGTTGTTTTTATTTGCATTTTGGACCTGCTGAATAAATCATTAAGCTTCCCTCTGGGAGACACTGGCAATGTTATATGTGTAAGCAACAGGCTTCATTATATAGTGCTGGATATGATACATACTTATTAACAAAGACTTTTTTATTCAAACAAAGCCATTTGCACTGAAAGGGACATCTAATCTAATCTAATCTAATCTAGTGTAGTCTAATTCATTGTGGTAGTGATTTAGGTAAGATCTGTCTAATTTAAATAAATGGTTAAATGTGAATTTAGACTATTAATTAATTTGCTACTAACAATCCATCAGCATTAAGTGTCTGGGCATACACTCAAAAACTACTGTAACAGAACTGATCAACCAATGACCAATGATCTTCTGTAGCATACCCCCCTGCTATGGCTTGTTTTAGTTTAATTTAGCTTCTCTGTTCTGATTAGAGCACTTCTCATGGCATGCTCCAAAATTGCTGATGATGAGAACAAAATTCTTAGATAAACAGGGTAAAAGTATGTGTTTTTTTCTTTAAAAAAAAGGGTCCATGGTGTTAGTCAAAAGGGTTACTGCGAAGCACCAGCGCAAAAACAAAACATCCACATGTCTCACCTGTCTATAATCTAATCCTTAATGGTTAAGTGTTAAGTGGGAACTGTCAGCACCATTCAGATACAGTATGTTACTCACTTCTCCAGACCATTCTGAGAAAGGAACTGTATATAACTGGACCTTCGCAAACTTTACTGGAGTACCCCTGGTGGAGATGCTTGTGCTTGTAATGTGCAGTTTTACACACTGTAACCTTGTTGGAAACAGATGGCTGAGCATATGCTATCCAATCACCAACCGTTTCTCTACATGTGTCCCTGCAACTCTTAAAGGGGACCAGTATCATTTTTCCAGTCCACTAACCAAACATTCAGTGGGGAAAATACATTGTGTAGTTTTAGACTGTTTAAGTCCAAATGGTACATAATGTTTCAGGTTAGAAGGGATTACGTCCGCCCTGTTCAGACAAGGTTACAGCCATGTTTTAACAAAACAACATAGAAGAATGCAGGGTTCTTATCTTTTGAGAGTCACTACTTTGGGAAGAAGGTAATTTTCTTCAAAATGAACACATTTTGCTTCTCCAGTTCAGACAATATGGTGTGCGGAAAGCAAAGCCAATCCACATCACATCCTTCTGGAAGATTTAAAAAGTGGTAAAATATGGTGACAGAGGCCAATAGGCAAGTCTTTTTTTTAATGGGTTTGCATGGCAAACGCATTTTACGATGTTTGTGTGTGTGATAAACCTGGTTAATTTTTGCCTGATCTTGCAAAAATTATACGTGCATCCATGCCAAGACTTGGATCATCTCTAAAATGTAATAAATCCTTCTTTGGCCCATACTAGACCCTTACATCAAGTTTCATAGCAATCGACCTTGTAGTTTTCACATAATCCTGCAGACAGGAAAAAACAAAAAGCCCCAAAAACAAGACTGTAAGATAGAATCTAGAGGGAATCAACATCAAGTTTGAAATGAGAGAAACTTAATATAGACTTCAACTAAAAAAAACATGTGGTCTTCTCAACAATATAGACGGAAACATGAGCACAGAAGAAGGTCCAATCTTGTAGATTATGTTTGTAATATTAGCTATTTATATTCACAGCAAAATATAATCACTGTATAATATCCACGTTTCGATGAAAAGTCTACAGCAAATAATTTGAGGAGGCTTTATTTAATTTTTTATTAAATAAAATAACAATTAAAATATAAGAAATAAATATATTGTTGATAAAAATAAAAATTATATTTGCAAATAGATCAACCAATAAAATGTACTCTTCAAAGGCAAATGGCATCCTTGATGCAGATTTTATCATTTAAATAAACAATATTTAATATTTAAATAATATTTAATATTTAAAAATATTAAACTGCACATAAGCTCCAGTCCACACCCAAGGAACATCCTGTGACACTGAATATACTTTTATATTACCATTTTATATTCACACTAACAAAAATCATATCCAGGCCTTTTGATGAAAATGTACAGCAAATAATTTGGTGAGACGTCATGATTTCATCAACCATGTGATGCCTTTCTTTCTTCATAACAGTTTGGTGTTTTTTTTTTTACTTTTTTCAAAATGTGTCCTTCTTTAAAACTCCTGTAAGTTCCAGTGGGCATGCACAGTGTCTATTCTACAAGTATTAGAGCAGAAAATGAGACACAGCAAGGGTCACGGTGGGACCGGTGGAAGTCCGCAGAGAGTTCAGTTTACAGTCCACTCCCAATACACAGGAGAGAGAATGCACAGCAGAGGAGGAGTGATGATGACGAGGAAGAAGGGAGCCATCAGCAGGTCAGATAGTGAGCAAAGTGAGGATAGTTAGAGACAGTAACCAGAAGTGAGAAGGCCTCAGTTTGAAAGCAGAAGATCTGTTTTCCTCAAAGTATGCTACTTGAGCTGCAGGCAGAAAGCACAGAGAGAACTCATCCAACTTTATGAAACTAAATTGAATTTAATGATATTTTAGTGAAGATCTGAAAATGTAAGACAGAACAGAGAGAAAGGAAAGAAAAGAAATTGGAAACTATAATGTAGCAATTGAAAAGAGCATCGTGGGAAAGCTGTAGGCAGTGATATTTGGCCATAAATGTGCCACAGTCTTGGGTTTAAAAATGATCCAGTTCGTCAAAGCTTAAAGCAGCATGACAGTTGGAAGCCTTCATGACAGTTCTTTCCTTTATTAATCCCTAGTCAGCAGTTTCCTACTCACCCACACAAGCCGATCCCTCGTCATTGGACTCATATCCCTGGTTACACTTCTTCTTTGAGCGGCATTTGAAGCTCCCGTATGTATTAGTGCAGACAGGACGCTCGCGGGGACACACAGAGGGAAACTCTGTACATTCATCCTGATCTGGGAGTTGAGTGACAAGGCAGTGGAATGAAAGGTTGCATGTGGGGAATTTGCAACCGTCAAGTGAGAGATGACAACCATCACAGGGGTTACAGTGAAACTGAACAACTATCTGTAAAAGCTATGAATCTTACCAGTGCATCGGCCATTTTCATTAACAAAAAATCCATGTCCACACTGCAAAAGATGCAGAAATGTAACATAAAATAAATGGGCTAAAAATGACATTTTAAAGTCAATTAAAAGTGGACCAACGTTAAAAATTTTAAATTACCTAATATAAGAAAATATTCAAAAATATAAACAAATATTTCAAAACTCATCTGTAAATTTGTGGTTCATTTTGATCTGAGAATACCAATGTGTCATAAACAGGGTTAATAAACAGGTTGTAAATAGAAAACAGAAAGGTGATTTTAGTCTACATCAGTCCACAATTATTTGAATGGAAGTCTGTGGCTTACAAAAAAAAGTAATTTATATTACTAAAGAGTAATACGTATATAGGTATTGATAAGAGCAAGCAGATTATGAGGGTTAACCATTTAAACATTATAAGAGACAACAAAGCAATGCCCACACCTCAATCTCGACTGCTGGGGTCACTTCCTCCTCAGATGTTGGATAGTTGATCTCCATAACTGTGTTCAGGTCACTGAGCTCCAATGGTCTGGCCACAGAGCGCCCATCTGGCCAATACACCTCTACATTGGTGGCCACGTCTTTCCCTGTTGGCGAAGTACATGGCAGGGAAGCAAAAAACCTCTCAGTACTTAGAGAACAGTCTGCCTTTGTAACCTCCCCTCAGAGTTAGAAGACACAATGAATGATTTCTTCTTTTTAAGCACAGCTCTCAATGGAAACATTCCACTCAGGAGAACAGGCCTCCCAAGAAGCTCTTTGGCAAAAGCCAGGATGGAGCAGGCTGGGGTTTGGCACAAGGGTTGCAAGCTCTTAACAAATGCATAAGAATGTGCAGGGCTGCAGCTGTGTGCAGTATGGACTAAACCTGTCTGAATTGATACAGTAAGTGAAAGTCTCAGGAATAAGAACATCCAAGACAGGATTAGGAGTTTGGGAGCTAGGCAATGTTCTGCAGAGATGCTCAACCACCAGATTAGAACTGAGGTAATTGTGCTGCATACTCTGCTGAATGCCAGAACGCCATGAATTTTCTATATTAATGCTTGTGTGAAACATTTGGCAAAATATCATTCTAAAACCCCTATATTTAGCCAGTGTCAACCCATCCAAATTCCCACTGTACATCACCCATCTGCTGGCAGTGCCACAACCAGGTCCTGGCTACAATTCCTACAACAGTTGGTATGGTTGTTATGTCCAAAACAGGGAGCTCATCAGAGAAACCATGCAAAGAAGCGAAATATGGCAGAAGAAGATTGCAGAACTTCAAAGGGGCAGATCCTGGAAGGGAAGGGCGAAGAGCTCGACTGCAAGCAGCTCCTTCCATTCCGCTTTTTATCCAAGCATGGAGAAATGCTTTGAGGGCCTTGCCAGATTTTAATTAAAGCAACATTTCTTAGGTAAACAGATATGCAGGGTCTCTTGCCAGGACCCAGTCTTTTTTCTCCAGGTGTCCCCTGGGAAAAAAAAACATTGCACCTGCTGAGGCTCATGAGACTGTTGTGCTTAAATATTCTACATGTAGCTCTTAGAGGGTAAAAGTCATTGCACTGCATTTTATGCTGGAATTCAATGATGAGTCAGCAGTGCAGGTTTCATGAGACACATTTTATCCAACAGAGAACGTATGAAGCAATGTACTGAATTTTTGGGTAATGTAATCTTCGGCTCTGTGGGAGCTGCAAACTGAAACTTTATGGCTAACAATCAAGTGCAGCTATTCCAAGAACATGGAATTAGTAGTCCTTCAGATCTCATGTCATCCAACGTGATTTACAATCTTTTAGCTCCTGCTCCACACATCCACCCTCCAGCACCAAATATGCATGTGTGGCTGTACCCAACACCAGGTACGTACATATTTACAGGTCCTCTGGGTGATCATTTGACCACTGAAGGAGAGGATTTTGATTTTCACAGCATATTTAGAAAGTGCAGAGCTTCCAACTGGCTTCCTACCACTGCTACAAATCTAGCTGATGGATCCCTGATGAGTTGCTGAAGCCACGCTCGGCAGAGCATCCGTAACCGAGCCACGGAGAGGGAGCGCGTTCCTCCGCTGACCACCGGCTTCTGCACCTGTACATCAGCGTCTGATCACAGACTTCTAATCAGCGAGGATATTAAAACACCGGCTTTCACATGGATTATGTTACCGCTGCATGAACACGCTCGACATGTGCACCCTTATGAAACAGGAATCACAGTGGAAAGCAACATGTTGCTTCACTGTGTACTGACCCTTATTTGCTGAAATGAAATTTAATGATGGATGTTGTAATAGTAGAGCTATGAGAGTTTATGAAATATAATGTGATTCCTATGTATTTACTGTATTGATTCTAATGTTATTTGCTAATATCTAATATTTGATTCTGTATCAGCTGGCTTTGGCTCTTCTTTATCATGGTTGTTATTAATGTCATTCATTAGATGATATTATGAGTGAATACAGCATAACAATAGATGTAAACCTGAGTATAGTCCAATCTTTTACTCATGCAGTCAACACATTTGTCTAAATTAAGGGCCAAGCCTACGGATTGTATTAAGGTGCTCGGAATCTTGTTAGGAAACGAAAACTGTGAGAGTGTTTTGTATGCTGGCTAGAAATGAAATAGAAATACAGCACATACCAAGTCCAAAGTGAGCTACAGGCTCCATTTCACACAGGTATCCAGAGCCTCCATCTATGATACGTGTGTGAACGCCATTTCTTTTAGTGTAGACAACCACTTTGGCCCCTCGAGCAAAAGCCCCAAACTGTGTGCGGGGAATCACACGGAGCCATCTGTTAGATGATCCCTGTAAGGAGCAATCAACAGCATGCGACGACTGGGAGAAAAATTCAAAAATAAATTCCATCTAGCAACAGATACGTTAATTATTATCATTTAAATGGATGGATTTGCTGAACGGATTCACTAACGACTAATGAAACGTAACAGCTCATTTCACTAGTAACTAGACAACAAAATACACAGCGATTTCACCAAAAATGGTTTCCTTTCACATTTGAATGAAAACACAATTTCTTAATGCATTCTCCTGTATTTTGCAGCTGTTTTATAAGCAGACGGAAGGCAGATGCTCACCTGGTTCACTCGGTACACAGAGATAGGCTGAGCTGCACTCTCGCCATGTGTTATCAGCAGATCTAACTGTCCGTCTCCATCAAAATCAGTCACGGTGGCTCCTACAAGACAAATGCAGATGTCTGATGCAGCACAGGTGATAGTGCCATGTCATGTGATCAGCCCCTTTCTATATACATAACATGCTTAAAAAATACAAATCTATTATAGTTTACATATCTATTATAACATTAGAAATTATGGAGAAATTCTATTCCCTGTTCAAGACCAATCGTTTTTTTTTCCCCATAGAGTCGCTTCTTCACAGAAGACCCTGAATTGTAGTCTTAAATTAACCTTACAAAACTTAAGACTCAATGCTAAGTGGTTATTTTTACTGTAACTGAATATATACACCACATGCCTATAAATGCCTGGTAAGACAGCCAAAACACACTACAGTAGAGCTCCGACGCCACCTACTGGTGAAGAAAAGTCACAGAATAATGCTTGATTCATTTTCAGGTAATGGGAATTTAATCTGGAGTTTAAGGAATTTCTGTGTTTTATACTACAAAATACCAGATATTGTGGTTGATTGAATTTGCATACAATTACACAATCTGATTAGAATTATAGGAAGATACCTGTTCCCCTTCCTTCTGGCTCAGCTGCCTCCCCAATGTTCAGCTCCTCTATATGCGGATCTGAATTTTCTCTTCGAGACACCCTGTGAATAAGTTAGCAGTTATATGCACCTTACTTATACTTCAGACTGTGCTATAGAGTGTATTACATAGTTACTGCTTTCTGTTTATCCAACAGAGAACGTTTCAAGGCAGGAAGCAGATACATTTTACGCTGAATTTTGAGTAATAGAATTCATTCAGATCATTTGTATTTGCTTGATGAAAAAACTAAGATAACTGCTCCTTCAAATTTTAGAAATTTTATATAGCAAGGCATCTGCAGGCTCTGACATGGACATATTCTCCACCTAGGATCACTATTATCTTTACACTATCGATATCCATCAGGTAGCTTTTCAGGCTGGAATGGAGTGTATCTTTCATGAGCATTTGTTTGAAAAGCGGCCTCTCTAGGCCTACTCATAAATTCCAATCGCAAAACTGGTGTTTTCAGTTAATGTTTTCCAACTTTAAATCATTATGTGTTCAGTCTCTTTTCTGGCTGAGCTTCATTTTTATGTTAGTTTTCTGATGAACTGAAGTCCTCTTGGTTTACCTAAACAGTCTGTTGGCTGATGATCCTCTATATGCGATGTTGTTGAAAAAAACCTCCAGCTCGTTGTCACTGTCAAAGTCTGCTGCGATGACTGTACGCACAGGAGATGGCATGGAAAACTTCTGGGTAGCAATGTCCTGAGACACAAGGATATCAGTATCACTTGCACCCATACATACACACACCACACTTTATCACACTTTCCTGAATTCAGAGTGAAAGACAAATGTACAGTGAAGACAAATTAAAATAGGCACATGCAGACAGTTCAACTGTAATGCATTTGGATAAGTAAATAATTAATGTCTGGTGTCTTGTATGTTTGACTCAGAAGGTAGACCCCAAGGTAAATCATGCTGCTCAAAGACCTGCAGCAGAAAGTAGGAACAGGAGGAAGCAACTGATATCTCTTTGGTTCAGTGGTGCAGCAAGAAGTCCATGAAGAGTTATAGAGCACTGCACTCCCTCAAGTATTTACCCCTCATTTTAATTATATGGCTCATAAACTCTACTCAAGGAGTACCCTAGAATGACCTTGTCCTCCCTAGGTAAAGAAGATGCAATGGGCAGCTTTGGACAGGGCTCACAGTGAGAAATCAAAATTGAAAGAGAAGTGAACATTACTTACAATCTGCCTTTGCTTATTTAGAACCATCACTCCCATAGAATAACTGGGTGCATGTTTAGTCTAAAATTATAGGCCTTTAAAATAACAAACTTAAGCCTTTGCAGTGCTTGTGCTGATCGAAGTCACTTCAGATTTCATTAGCAATTCAGCAAAGTGACAGAACATCTTAATTAGAAATGGCAGTGGACATGAGAGCCAGCGAAGCATTGTAGTTGTGCCTGTGCAAGTGCTCCTACAGGACATTAACCCAGCATGTGACCCCTATAAAACAGCTCCCCAGTGACATTTATCTATCTGGCCAGAAAAAACATCACCCCTAATGACAACAACTTCTAAAACTGCACAGCATGTTGACACACAATACTGACCACAATCACAGTCGTCCAAAGCTCCAGATCAGCACCGTGCTTAAAGATCAGGTTGATTTATGACTCATGTTTGAAAAGAAATATTCCATAAAAATCTTTATCTTTAGTTTGCTTAGTATACTTAGTCAGGGACTATAGACAACCACCACAGTCAGGTACTAGATCATTTACATCTATAGTCTCTAGGCAAAAACAGTTATTTTACTCTGTAGAGGAGACATTGATTCTGGCATGAACCCAAATACTATGAACTCTCTGTTACTCATAAATAATCAGAGAATTATTACAGCTTTATCACCATATGCTGCTTTGCATGCAATAATATATAATATGAGGTGATTTAGCTGATTATTGATAATGCAGTGATATTAAAATAGTTTCACTATAAGCAGAGCTTGCGAGCTAAACCCGAATTAAACTTCATGGATTTTATCATATTTTTTTTGTCGGTCTTCCAGATACAGATCAAGGCTGCTGCTATACAGGATTCACATCGGTACAAAAACGATTCCAGCATAATTTAGAACAATTTTGTTGAACTGAATCAGACACATGATTTAATGTGCATCTGGATAAGATGCCCTACCCATCTTTGATTTGAGTCTACTGTATCTGAATACTTTAATCAGTCAGATATAATCAGGTAGACCTCTGATTGTATGTGTAATTGCATTGTGGTCATAGCAAAGGCCTCAGACACAGTCACGGTTGAGTCTCTCTCATCAACACTTTCTCCACCACCATTAGGATAATCAACACTGCTCCAGTCTGCCGAGCTCTGTAATCAGCAACCATCATGAAATCACGCATTCTGTACTTCTGTATCTTACTATGTTTGCCTCAAGAGGAGTGACACAGAGTTAATTATTCAGTGAAAATGGATAACAGTCAGAATGCTCTAATCAAAAATGAGACGCTGTAGACAAATTCTGAGTCACGGTGCATAAAATTCTGCAACGTGTGACTGAAGTCATTTCGTACAAAAACAAGAATATCGATGCTCAGTTATAGTTTCCAAGTATCTACTTACAATTACACATAGACATGGTAAAATAATTAACAGAACTAATACAGTTAATGTGACAAAATACACAACAAGATTACACCTCAGAAACAGTAGCGTTCCATTTACAGCAAATAAATATATTCAAGTAAAGCGAGCCTTCAAAGAAGCAACCAAATGCTATCTGTTAATCAAATAACAACTGGTATAGTTGTGAGCACCATCCATCTCCCACGGCTGAGTCACTGAACAAAAACCTTCTGCTCAGCTGTATGCTACCTCAAAAAAAGTATGATCCAAATGAGCAAATGTAACATATACATTTAAACAAACCCACCTTGAATCTTTGCTTGCGGTTATGGTTTAATTGCAGGTACAGACGATGTGGCCCATTCCAGTTGCCATACACAATGTCTGTCCTCCCATCCCGATTAAAGTCTGCTAGCGCTACTCCACGGCCATGCTGCATTGGGTCCTCAACTCCTGCAACAAGTACACATCCTCCTTAGAATTATTACAAAATACCATTTTGTATAAAAAATGCTGTTGATGTGTTGGTATACTTAAAGACAAAAAAAAAAATCACACTATATGGCCAAAAGTATGTGGGCACCTGACCATTATACCCATATGGCGGCCTTCCTCAACTGTGGCCCCAACGTTGGAAGCATACAATTATACATGATGTCACTGTATTCTACAGCATTACATTTTCCCTTCATTGGAACAAAGGGGTCTAAAAATGTTTCATCATGACAATAGAATGGATGTTATTATAACATTATTATAATAGTGAGACCAACATTCATTGTTTTGGAACGAGAGCACATGGGTGTGATGGTGTCCAAATACCTTTCATGTACAGCTCACCTGCCTGCGCGGCCACGTCTGTAAACGTCCCATCTCCGTTGTTGCGGAACAGAAAGTTGGGGCTGTACTCGTTGTCACAGAATATATCAGGAAGGGTCTGGCTGAGTATGGGCCCGACCACGACCCCACGTCCTCCTGTAGTTCATCGCAGGGACAACAACATTTACCATATGCAATGTGCAAATCATTACTGCTTTTCCAGCCCATTTCTCTATGCAGGCATGCCACTGTTTCTGCTGACGCAAACTACAATGACATTATAGACTCTCTACAGCCATATTGTCCCTTACTGCAGTGCTTACTTTAGTATGCCAGAGGCAATGGTAAAGCTCTGGATGTTTAAAGCTTACATCTTTAAATGTTGTGAACATTTTCTCTGCAATGGATTCAATTAGACAAATTCATGCAATGCACGTTGTTGCACTGGCCTTTAGCAAAACATTTAGATTCCTTTTTGAGCAAAATGCTCCTCAGCCTCAACCCCATGCATGTTAGAAATCAAAAGGTGTCGATTACACAGAGTGAACATAGCTTTATCATATATACAAAATGACCTTTTTTAGAATAATTCTCTGCTCTAGTTCTCGCTGCCTCAGTGCACAACCTTTCATAACTGTGCTTCCACTGAAACAGCGTTGAACAGAGGATCAAAGTCCACTTCACAGTCTGTGCTGATTAATGGAATGTTTGGCCCATTGAGCAAGTCCGGGTTAAAGAATGGCTCTATCGTCCTTGTGCCTCCCTATGACTTTCAGAACAGCAAACAGCTGACTGGGCCAAAATCTGCCACTGTGCTGCTGCAGCAGCGCCTTATACACGCCTTCTCTCTCTATTAGGGCTGCTTTACCCAATAAACAGTGTCCATAACTCAATGACTCACAGCTGATATGAGCACTGGGTTCGGGTGTAAATCAGCCACAGGGTTAAGCACACTGACCCTAAAGCCAGCTGCTTTTAAGGTTTTATAGTAATAAACCTTTTCTCTAAGCCATATAAAGTAATATAACATTAGACCTGTAAATTTGTTGACTCCGGCCTGCTCTGCCACGTTAGACAGCGCAATAATCCCCATGGACAGGTCACTGGCACTTTCATCCATTTCAATCAGAGCATGTGGCCCCACATTCCCGCTGGCATAGTTGGCGATGTAGATTGCATAGCGTCCTGTTCCCTAATACAGAGGAGAATTATTTATTGTGCATGTACCATTGTAAGCGACTCATATCGCTGCACAAATACAAAACACGTGATTATGATAATACCCAACACAGCATGTTGTGCGCCTTCAAATGTTAACTACCACTTCATTGGATTGCAGGCCTTCATTTCTCTTGGTTGAGGACCCCATTCCTTTGCCTTCTCTACATTCTCCAGCACCTACCCCGTGGATATTAATTTCACACTCCATTATCAGACAGAGCCCCTGTGGGCCTGAACTCAGTGAAAGAGCCGTCTAAATGAACTTATGCACACAGTTTCAATAAAGTCTCCAGCGATCCCTGCATCTCCACACCAGGGAAATGATGAACTAAAGAAATGTGTGCATAAGTATATAAATACCACCACCTAGTCTCTGCGGTCCTAATGAGGCATAGGAATGTAAATGTCAGACACATTACATTGCTCTCTGCACTCTACTGAGATGTCAACTCGGGTCAAGTAAACAGCTCAAGAATGGGATTTAAGAGAATATTTGATATGATATAGGTATGACAAGCCTCACGGGTTTCAGCTTACTGAAGATTACTTAATGCATATTCATAAATTCATAAATATAGTAATTACAGATGGGAAACACAGCCAGACAGGAGTATCATTATAATTTACATCCAGTTACATTGATGAATCTTTACTTCACTTATGTTAGTTACTGTTAATTACAAGGAATTTAAAAGCCAGCTGTCAGTTAGGGAGGTGAGGGCTAGCATGTGCCTTCTCCAAGACGTATTAAACGTCTCCTGTCTGCCCCAACAGCTGCACGTCCATTATAACTGGAAACTAAATATGTGTCTCGCTTTAGCACTGTTGAAAGAGACAGGTACATCTACCCTTTCCTTTTTCACCCCCTTATCTTGTGTTCTGGATCAATCCAATAGGGTTCCTCAGTTAAATTAATCAGGCTTGATATCTCCTAGATCACTAGCTAGCTGAGGTGTGTTACTTTCTGACTCACGCTGCTTTGTGGAACATCTCATTAATTTGATGTTGAGCATGGCTGAAAATTGTGGCTGAGAAAAGAAGCTCTTGCTCTTTAGTTTTTAGGTGCTAACAGCTAAACCCAGTCATTAACTCCATTATTAAACACTATAAGAAATGCACTAGAAATGTCCGTGTGGTGCCAGTCTGGCAAATAACTGCTAACTCGGGAGGGTATCGAAATTAAAAAAAAAAACACCATCCAACAAAAAACATGCATAAATTCCTGGTGTAATGTAACTTAGCCAATTCAAGAATCATCATGGTTTTGGAGGTGGGAGGAAACTTGAGAATCCAGAAGAAACCCCTGCAGACGATGTAAGATCTTGAGAAACTCCACAGACAGTACGACAAGCCAGGGACCCTGGAGATCTGATATAGCAGCTCTCCCCTTCCATGACCATGCCACC
>JAOVVG010000042.1:14605917-14620679 GCA_028566375.1 Leptodoras nelsoni | reverse complement strand
GAGAGCCGGTGCCTAGCCGGCAGCATAGGGCGCAAGGCAGGAACAACCCTAGACTGGGCGCCAATCCATCGTAGGGCTCACACACACACTAGGGCAACTTTAGAGACACCAATCAACCTAACGTGCATGTCTTTGGAATGTGGGAGGAAACCGGAGTACCCAGAGTAAACCCACGTGGAGGACATGCAGACTCCACACAGAAAGGACCCAGACCGCCCCACCCGGTTATCGAACCGGGGACCTTCTTGCTGTGAGGCGACGGTGCTACCCACCGAGCCACGTGTCGCCCCTATTTTGTTCATTTAATTTTAATTAGTTACTTTTGACTCTGTGATGGACTGGCATTTCGTAAAGGGTGAATTCCCATCATACCTATTCTTCCTGGGAATAGGCTAGACATAAACTACACATGGCCCATAGCAATGTGCATGTGGCCACATAAAATTGTAGAAAGCTCAAGAATTAAGTGAAATAAGCATGCCAAATTGCAAAATTGTTGCTTAAGCAGTTCTTGAGATATTGAGATGTGTCAGTTGCAGCATGGCCCATGGACAAAATTTCATGTATTCGTTGTGCATCTAAAAAATATGGTACTGATGCAGGGTGTGAAACTTTGTGAAGTTTGAGACTTTACATAACAATGAAATTGGCTAATGAATGCTACATGTTTCACTAGGTGCAACATTAATTCACTAGGGGGCACTATATTACAAATGAATCATAATGAGCTATAATAATGCACTTTCTAAGGATCCTAAAAAGTTTGTAATTTTAAGCAAAATGGTTTTTGAGCTATTTCCCAAAATGGGAAGGACACAAACCTTATATTCTGTAACAGACATGTGGGGCTACAACCATACAACCATAAAAATGTGGAATTGTGAAGTCTAAGCACATCATTGATGAAAAAGATGATCAACAACAACAATTTCACAGAAACTATGTGTCTGCCAGCACTGCACCAGCAAAGTTACACCAAGTAGTCTTTACAAATGAACAGAAAAGCATCTCTTCAACTCTTTTGCACAGTTTTGTTATTCTCATCTAACCTCTCTCATCAACAAGGCAATTCTTCCCACAGAACAGCTGTTCTGGGTGTTTTCTGGTTTTCACATAATTTTCTGTTATGAGACATTTGTGTGCAATAATCCCAGACAGTCAACAGTCTCTGAAATACTCAAATTTGCTTATCTGGCACAAACAACCAGGCTGTGGTCAGAATCACTGAGATCACACTTCTCCCCATTGTGATGTTGGTGTGAGCAATACCTAAGCTCTTGCCATGTAACTGCATGCTTTTATGCCTTTGTACCACTGCTATATGGTTGGATAATTGAATGAATCAGCATGTGTACAGGTGTTTCTATTAAAGATGCAAAATGCAGCAGGAGACTGGAAATTCACTGCTACTTTTAAGGATATGTTAAAAAAAGGCACTTTTAGATAAAGCCCTGTGTCAGTGATTGTGTGGATGTCCTTGACAACAAGGATGACTTGAAGTCTTCGTTTTACATGGAAATGGTTATAGTCTTGGCAGGCAGGACATTTTAAGTAATCTGTACTTTGACCTTGCAAGAGCATATTAATTTCCGCTCTCCAGGAACTATTCTTTTATAGAAATGAACCTAACAGATGTAATTATACCAGTGACTGATAAAAACAATACAACCTGTGTGCAGTTAAAGCATTATAAGCTCTGTAAAAGCAAAGAAAGTTAAGCAGGAATCTGCACTATATCACTGCCTGCCTTCAGTTTTATACTATATATTTATTCATGTTTTATGATAAAAACATAATTTGTTTCCAAAAACGCAAGAACGCAAAAAACTCAAGAACTCTATGCATCATGGCAGTTTTGACACATGACTTTCATGTCCCGGGGATTTGTCAAATCAATAAGAGACATCAAACTATTTTGGCTTGTACAGGCTTTTGGGAAGCATCTCTGAAATGTCTTAAGAAATCAGTGTCACTGTGTCAGTCATGAATGTTTTTAAATTTATGTCACTGCATATAATCTGGCACATGTCTACTGTAAAACAAAACATGCCTGCCTGTTAGTTTCACATGAGGAGAATATGTGAATATCTGCTCCGA
Source organism: Leptodoras nelsoni (assembly GCA_028566375.1). Taxonomy (NCBI): domain Eukaryota; kingdom Metazoa; phylum Chordata; class Actinopteri; order Siluriformes; family Doradidae; genus Leptodoras; species Leptodoras nelsoni. The sequence continues at coordinate 14,618,582 of JAOVVG010000042.1, read as the reverse complement.
TGTGTATTTGGTGTAAAATGAGGAGGAGTAGGACAAATCATTCAAAACAGGTACATCTGCAATTGAAATTGACAGTTTACAAAAATTGCTTTGCTGAGATAAAGAGGCATGTCAGTACACGGTGCTTAACTCTCACCACTGTCATATTTCTCATTCTCTCTAGTTAATTACAAATTGATTTAGAGAACTCTCGGGGGATGGGAGTGTATGGTAGGAATCGGATGCTAGCATGGAGATTTTCCTGGCAATTAATCTAACTGAAACTGGTTTCATCATTCCTGGTATCTTCTCCATTTTCTGTACAATCAAATCTTCTACATGCATGTTGGATGGCAGGACACTTTTCCTTGTGTGGAATCTGGCCTTCCTAAAATGAATGTAATAACTCTTTAGCGTTTAGCATTTGTTTCTGCTTCACAGTAATTTAATTTGGAAAGACCGATCAGTGAATCATTACACCTCATACAGTATGCCACAGGGATTCACATGATAAGAATTAATTTTGCGCTGAAGCTAAGCACACGGATATAGCTGGTGCTATTCCCAAACTAATGGACTATTGATTTAAAGGAAATGGTCAAGTAGGATTTCAGAAAAAGATCTTCAACCTCAGCACAGTTTACTTTCTACACCAAGTAGTGCAGTCTGTAAAATGGATTTTTTTGGGTCAGCTAGGGTTTTTAAGTAAGCTAGACAAACTCATACTCAAACCATGAGTTATATGAACTATGCACTAAATGGGGTCAATATAATGACACAGAGACCAAGTAAACTCTTGTTATAATGTGTAATTGCAGGAGATTTTGTTTACACAGAATGGACTAAATCAATCCAGCATTCCCCCTATATTACAACACTGAAAGTTAGATATTACAAGCCTCACAGTATTACTTTTGATGTCTGCCTGTCTCTGTTCTGTAGACTGAATTTATGATAATTCAGCAAGGTAACTCCCTGCCACCCATGAGTGCGGCCAGCTGAGGAAATTCACTTTTTGCTTTAATTTAAGGAATATTGATCCCAGAGCTGTTTATTGCTGTATGACATCCATAATCACAACAACAGTGAGACAGAGCAGATAAATAACTAGGCAGCTTCAGGGAGGGGCCACGCCAGAGAAAGAGAGGAGGGTAATCTTTCATCCCACCATATTAATTACACATTTCCTTGACCTTGATTGATTTCTAATAACACCCATAAATTCTCTTTTTGTAAACTTCTATGACTTCTGTTTGTTGAACATCATTTCAGAAGATTGAAATTCAGCTCTAATAAATCAGAATACTTCTGTAATTATGTGGAGTATCAGCAAGCTGTGATGACACAGAGGCATACACCCATTGCATAAGGCTCACTTCACTAGAGACTGAACCACAGAATTTCTTAATAACCATAAAATAATGTTAGGCTAGACAATTATTTAAATGTGCCCATTTTAGTCTTCTCAAGCATGGATCTGAGCTGAGTTAAAGAGCAGTACTCTAGCAGGACTAAAATGTCATTTGAGCTTTTTTCTCACAGTAGAGTTATACGGTGAGTGAGCGCCGAAAGGCCTTGTTCAGGATTTATTTATTGCGCAGTAAAATCTGGCAGCACCTACTGATATGTCACTGTGTTCAGTTTTGCATATACAGTTCAGGGTTTATCTGCATAGGGGTGAAATGAGACAGTGATGGTGCTTTATCTTCATAGCCAGGAATCTGTTAACCTTGAAAAATGTGTATATTGAACACCTTGTGTTTATGACTTAAGTAGAATTAGGGGAGTTTTTAAATTTTTATTTTATTAAGAGAAAAACTTCTGAGAGTTGACGATAACAGAAAGTTATTAAAATATATCAATACATTTTATATTCATGTAAAAAATATTATATAATTAATGTAATAAAATTGTGTTTGATGGTGCACTTTTTATTTAAATACCAAAGTAGGTAAACTATAACAGTATGTGGGGAAAAAAAACAAATTAGGTTTTTTTTTTTATTAATTTGTTTTTTATATGATGATGATATTAGATTTTTTTAGGATTTTATTGCTTGTTAATGTATATATAAATATAATGAATGAACAGCTTGCTCATAGGGGATAGCTGTTGGGGACAAGGCCTATAGGCCATGTCCTGATTTCTTGTTTTTGTAAAGCTGCTTTGAGACAATGTCCATTGTTAAAAGTGCTTTAAAAATAAAGTAGAATAGAATTGAACAGCTGTAATGCTGAACAGAAATGTAGCTGGAAAAAGTACTCCGCAAGTAATGAAGTTAGTGTTTGCCTTAGAGCAATGCCCTGCACCCAGGCAGATGGGGATTCTTTTTTATTTATTTTTTAAATGTTGCTTAGTTTTATTTGGGAAAGGAAGAGGTTTGTGTGTGTGTGTGTTGCCACAAGGACCTCTCCCCTTATACAGGTAGGATGTGGGAGAAGAGGTCACCACATTTGCAGGAATATTATAATCCCCATTGGAAGTTATTAAAAAGGTAATATAAAATACAAATTTCTGTGTGGGAAATGGGTGGCAGTGAACTAAGCCAACTAAACTTTAACTAAACATTTCATCCACCTTTTTAAGGTTAAAAGGTTCTTTGGGATCAAATCTAGAAAGCCAGTATTCCCAACAAGGCTTGGCTTAACTCCTGATGAAACATAAAGAGCATTTTAGCAATACAATCCGGTAAGGAAGACACACTTTTATAAATTTGACCTTGAAATAATTTTGACATTGATTTGCCATCTTGGCTCTGTCTTCATGCAAAAGCACTTTCAATTATGCAAACCAGTGAAGTGAGAACAAATATGTGATAAGTGACTGGAAGACCAGCCAATACTTAATGTCCTCCTACTTCTCTTAGCCACAGGGAACGGTTTTACACATGAAAGGCGGTTAAGGGGAAATGTCTCCGCTGTCCCGGTTTCCATTAACTTTACATTGAGCGCAAAGACAGGCCTCTGTGTGAAGATGGAGTGATACCTCAAAGAACCTCGGGTGCATTGTGAGATGTCTGTGTGATTGCCATTTGCACTGGAGCACATGGACCTAAACATGTCCTGACTCATGTATTTCAATTCAAGCAGACCCAGATGCACAGACAACTGGGAAGATGATTAATATTATTATGAACAGATGTAAGATTATTAGGCCAGCTAATTGAAATAAGCAGCTTCAATGTTAAAATAATGTAAAAAATTGTTTTAATCATAATGATATTAAATACAATTGCCTTTATTTTAGATATTGTAATAGATCAGATTGGGTGTTGTTTGCTGTGAATTGTTTAGAATAATCAGATCTGAGGAAAAAAAATCTATAATTATCAATTTTACCTGATGATATAGGAGATGCCACGTGATGCACTCCTGTTCTGTGCAGTCATGCTCCAGATTCACTATGCCTCTGACTAGGATAAACCAGCTAATAAAGACGCACTAATAAACAATGATAGACAATAATGTTTTGATGCAGCTCCAGTGCACAGTGCCCAGCCGGGTTGTAAAACAATTACTGAAAGTGAGTAATGATGCTGCTTTCATGTCACCACTAGATGGAGACACATTTATAATGATCTACAAAGTTTCCATAGGATTTTATTTTCCTTTGTGGGATCCTTCCTTTAAAATGTTGCATATTTCTGCAAAGTTGGAAGGAGACTATATAATTTGCTGTTTATAAAATGTTACAAATTACATATATTGTTCAGACATGTCTAAAATAAATGTACTGAGAACAGGAACAAGATGAGCTTGTGAGACCGTTGGACAAATATGGGTCTGGGCTCATAGCTTCTCTGAATGCACTTGCAGGGCTGCAACTACATACTTTCTGAGGTGCATGCAAACATATTATCGGCCCCCCCCTCCCCGTCTATGTGTCCAAATTTTACTAGTTACTATGTGTCCGGCATCGATTTGGCACCTCCTCTAGTGCGGCGCCCCTATGCGTCGCATATGCTGCCACTGTGCCCTTGTGAATATTAATGAAACAAACTAAATAAGAAACTTTGTTTAAACAGCTATCTTGACCTGACTCCTTTCTCCAAAAAAAAAGGAGAATGTGTAAATCATAGGGTGGAGATCTGTTCCAACTAGTCAGATATACTGCATCTATAAAACTACATAACCAGTCAAATTTGTTAAACATCTCTGATGCCCTGTGCCAGCAACATTTTTTTTTCCAGTGTAAGAGTACAGGCTCTGTTTCCTTCAGTGAACAGGAGCCTCATGACACTGCTAAATCCTTCCCTGTGCCATCGGCTCTGTACCCAATCCACCCTATAATCAGCACTTTTAACAGCTCTCATTTTCTTCAGTATATATAGCTGTAATTGTTGGGACACCCTCCCAGAGCAGAGTGAGGCTATAAGAAGTCAGACTCTCTCTCTCTCTCTCTCTCTCCCTCCCTCACACACACTGTATATACACATGTGTATGTTCAATACATGCACATATTTCAGTTGTCTTCATAATATTGTTCTAATGCAAAATGGGCTTGACACAATAAAGCTGAAAGTTAATCCTTCAACACTGGAATGGGAGATTCTAACGCTACACTCTTGATTCTACCACTTGAACAATGACACTTATTAAATACTTATTACTCAGTGCTCAGGGTGACACCATAAAACCTCTACTCACATAGCCTATGTCGGTCAACTGCTGAGTGAACTAGTGGGGCATACACATTAAATGAATTTATTGCCATGCAAGTATATCATACTGTAAAGTATAATCTTACATGTAAGGTACAAATTATTCTTTATTTGGATGTTGAACTTTCAATCGTCGTGAGGCATTTTGATTAGAAATTGCTGCTTTTGTGGAAAAGCTTGGTATTCATATTCATAAGATAAGAATGCAATTTTGTAAGGAGCAATTTAGTGTACTCAGGGTTGTGAGAAAATAGTCCTGTAATATGTTTAACGTCACAAATTTGTGCATTTCACTTTGTCTACGGTCACACAGTCTGTGTGAGTGTTTTTTTTTATATGTCGAGCGAGGGCAGGGTGGAAAGTCTTTGGCATTCCGCGTGCAAACATGTTTGGAAACAGGACATACTTTTGGTTTTTGCAAGGGTAAAATGAGAACACAGTGGCTGTCAGTTTGCTAGCAGTGCTGCGTGCTGATGCTGGGTGATAAGCGCCACAGCAATGAGTCAACCAGGTGCTCATTTCCACCCACTCATTAGAAAGTTTTCACAGCTGCACCTTTTAAATAAACTCGCTGTTCTACTACATTAAGTCCAGGCAGCGGTTTTTCAGAATATTATCCACTTATATTTACATGAACACATTTTTCAAAATGAATGCAAAATGAAAAGTAATACACAGAATATACGTGAAGAGAATGCATACAGTACATATTCATGTGTCTTTTGATGCTTCGTGTTTACCACCAGAACATACATTTTGGTCAAAAACATACTCCTATTTATTGATAATTTATTCATTTAGCTGACTTACACCTGATTAGTTATTTCCATTCACATTAGAACACAGTCTTTGCATTAACCTTAATATTTCTACAATGACTGGCAACCAGTGAGAAGCCACCTTTATGACAAAATAACAAAAAACAGAAAGAAAAAAAAAATCAGCACCCAGGATCCACAGCATCTGAAATGGCATTGACTATTGATTTCTAATTGTTCCAGTATGCTTCAGAACCTTTAATGTGACCGAACAAACAAATGTTGAGCAAAACCAATGACACACACACACAGTTCATCCCTGAGAGCCGATGGGATAAGAGAGCATTTGTTTAGACTAAGGGGACAGAGTTTGGGTTTTAGGATGTGTGTACATCGAGTGCCTAGCATTCACACAGCTTCCTTATAGTGGGAATAGAGTATTGTGTGATGAGGCCTTCTAAATAAATATCAACTGGAGAATAAAATGTTTCAGAGTACATTATAAAAGCATGTATAAGTAAGCATGTAGAAAACAATGTCTCCAGAATCCTAGAATACAATATAACAGTAAATCCTTTTGCACCTTTTAAAACATCATAACTACAGTATATGGTAAAAGTGTATTACATAGGGTGTTGAAAAAGCTCACTTAAATGTATCAATCTTTAAGGAAAAAAAAAACTCTAGAATGCCATTGAGATGTACAGTTTATGGTCTAAAATGCTTATACAGTTAGTGGCTGCTGGTAAATTTAATCGAAGGGGAGTAACTGAGGTAATAAAGATTCATAGCTGTGAGATAATGATACAATACTCATCAATATGCTAGTAAATACTTTTATGCTTCCATCAAGCAAGTTGCTTTACTTTAAAGCTGGCTTTTTTCCCCCAAATTTTCATCTTAACCCAAATAAAGAAAAGATCCTATTAAAATACTGTAAGCTTTAGCCTCTGCACAATGCAGAAACAATTTGTTTTTCTCTATCCAGTCTTTTCTTACATCGAGCTTCATAAAACATGACCAATAAGTAAAACTTGACATTGTTTACAATATGCAACCTGTACTTGTTCTTGTGCTTCAGGCTTCTAATGGATTGACACCTGGCAAATATTTCAAGATGTTTCTGAATGAAAACATGCATGTTTACTATACTTGAAGATTTAAAAAAATAACCTTGCCTCCATTCAAATATAAAATGCTCAACAAAGCGTTAAATAAATTAATTTGCGGTTTGCACTGTACAATGCCTATAATAAAGGTATAACCATTTCAAGAACTTCCCAAATTGATTAGCTTGATGGAAAGGAAGAAAGAAAAGAAAGGAAGAAACATGAGGGGAGGTGAATTCAGAATAGAAAAACAAATAGACAAAACAATTAACACAGACCACTAAACTGACTCTGTGGTGATGATAGGGCAACTTCTATCAGAATACTGACAGTCAATAAATAAAGTGCAACACTCAAAGAATATTACTGAATGTCCTGTAATTAAATTCACTATGCTGGAATGCAGTAAAGAAGATCCAATTATATATATTCAGATAAACAAGCATAATAGATGTCTATACCTAAATCCAGCAATCCAGAAATATCTCTATATTAGAATCGGATATGGTTTTTACTGTCATTCAGCACCATTCAATTATCAGTGAATATAAATAAACCTTCGTCTCTTGTAGGCACTGAGGTATGCATTAAATAGCTACTACATCTCCACTTCATCAATGCATTTTGACTTTTGTGATTTATTTTCCCAGCAGATGTGTTCGTAAATAGTAGTGTAACAGGTCACGGTGTGTGCTGTCTGCGCACAGCTCAGAGGAAGTTATTAGTGATCTGACGCTGATGTTCAAACAAATCTTCGATCTCAGCACTATAGGCATCTCCTGTGCAATGGAAAATCAGGCAGGTTTACAATAATGACATACATGCATATAGTCTGTAAATATAATTAATGTATAGTACGGTGCAAAAGTCTTAGGCATCCTACAGTTTTTAGATAAAACTTTTGTTATTGATGGGTTTTTTAGTTCTGCATTATTGAGTCAGTACAAACACATTAAAGCAACACATTACATAACAGACCACGTTTCAGACAAAAAAACATAATGAAGGCTGCTGGGGTTTGCAACAAAAAGAAATAAGTGTGACAGTCAAAGTCTCCAGAAGAGCTGTGACACATTCTCCAAGACAGTCAGTAAAACTTAAAAGCTAATTTCCTTATAAAGCTGCATACATTGTACCTGGGAACACAGTTTAAGAAAAAAGCACACCAAATGTTGACTTCCTTTAGTTTATTACCATTTTCTTTTATGTAGAAACATCAATGCTTTCAAAGGCATCTTTGCTTTACAGCGAGTCTTTGCATGTGCCTAAGACTTCTGCACAGTACTGTACAGTAATTAGCTGGTAAGTTTTACTGAGTGTCTTGGAGAATCTCAAACAGCTCTTCTGGAGGCTTTGACGGTCACACTTACTTCTTTTTGTTGCATGCAAAACCCAGCCGCCTTCATTATGCTTTTTGCCTGAAAAGCTGTTCCCACACTTATAGCAGTTATTGTATTCCCTATGTCTTGTTCTTCACTGGTTTTATGTAGTTTAGGAATACTTGGGTTTTGGGACTTTTACTTGTAATGTTTATTAGGTAGTATATGGCTAAATTCTACCAGTATCATCGCTTAAATTAGCTTGAATTCAGGTCTACCAGCCTTAGCTTTGGATATTCCAAGTTAATGACTAAGCACTCTTGTAAGACGCTCTGGATAAGAGCATCTGCTAAATGCCATATCTGTAATGTAAATGTAAAAGTGGTTCGTTACTGACATACAAACATGTTTGTGTACCATTTAATTTTTTGTTGGAAAAGTAACATTTGGAAATTTTAAAAATGCAGAACTAAAAAGAAAAAAATGAACAAAAGCTGTACCTAAAAACAATACTTTTGCACAGTACTGTATGTGTGAGTGTCTTTGTTCAATAATATGCCCGTACCTGCATGACAGCTGTACATAAAGACTCTGTGACCATCATATCTGCACCTACAGCGCATTGCATTGTTCATAAAGTCTGACTCAGCCATATCCAGTGACGGATTTACTTCCACCTATAGTGACAAGTTAAAAGGAAAGCACGGTTAGTTTATGGCTGCATATACAGGACTAGAGCAGCAACCGAGAGCTTAGACATTTAACTTGTTTTTTATCAATCACACAGTCACCTCACCGCTGCAACAAAGAAAATGAATAGTGAGACAATATTAAGCGTTAACTGTATATTTGTGATTGCAAGCAGGAAAGTGGTAGCTTGAGCTACTGATCTGTTAGGTCCTTGAGCAATCATCAGCTGCTCATTTGCATCCATTCTTGTTACAAGTTGCTTTAGATAAAAGCCTAATGTAAACATCCGCAATACACATACAGCTACCAGTACAACAATCCAGAGACTGGTATGTTGGGTTTTTTTTTAATACTCATTTAACACTTCTTTGCATGAAATTACATTATGAATTATACTGACAATATTTTCCTGATAGACTCTATAAGGACAACTACTCTCATTTTTAAATAAAGAAAAACCTAATGTCCTGAAAAAAAAAAACTAAGAATCCTGTCTTGCAATGTAATGTGGAAAGAGAACAAAGGACAGTACCCAATTAGCTGTGTCACCCAAATGAGGACGGGTTGCCTTTTGAGTATGCTTCCTCTCAAAGTTTCTTCCTCTTATCATCTGAGGGAGTTTTTCCTTGCCACTATCGCACCCGGCTTGCTCATTAGGCATAACAGTTAGGGACAAAACCCATAAATATGTCCTAATTTCATGTCTTTATAAAGCTGCTTTGAGACAATGTCCATTGTTAAAAGTGCTTTAGAAATAAAGTTGAATTGAGGAGTCTAAGAGAGGAGGCTTTGTAAGGTTTTTTATGCTATATATTTTTTATACTCAGCTTAGTAATGAAGGGAAATATTTTGAGGAAAAAGGGCACCAGCTATTCCTAGAGTGAAGCATAGAGCATCCTAATTTTCTCTAAGTTTGGTTGAACCCACAGTGTGTATGCACAGACAGGATCTCAGTGTCTCTTTGGATAAGTTGGTATTGGCTTTTATGTGATGATCAAATGGGTCTCCTAAATGTTAAGTATTACCACAAGTCAGTATATTGCTACAAAAAGCTACAGCAAAATGCTGGCGTATAATTAGGATCTGAAAAACGTGCTTAAAATATATCCATCATGTGTGCAGACATTTAGAGTAAATAAAGCTTTTAAATGGTATACACACATAGGTAGACTGTAATTAAAACACAGCTCCCTGTTAATCCACCTTTTACTGCAGCAGTATGGGATGTATAAAAAATGGGTCCTTAAAGCAGCTCATGCAAATTTTGTAGTTTATAGTTTGAGGCATGCTAGGGGGAAAACAGGCCTAAGCTTTGAGGTGGTGGTTTCAGTGGCGATAGCCCGTAAAGATTTGCTTGATAAGCATGTTAGTATGTTAATGAAAGAGAGAAAGTGCTCAAAATTCCTGCCTTGGTTGCAGGGTGAGGGGAGGTCTATGTTTTAGGCTGGTCCTTCAATGAGGGGCTTTTCTACATTTCTCAACAGTACAATATAATAATGGAATACAAAATACCATTAGTAGTTTATAAAAACCTACCTGGAAGATATAATCCCCTGGCCTGACATCAGTGATATCGACCCATTGGCAGTCAATATCATGACGATACGTATCCCAACAGCCCACTGAAATTCCTTGATCTCCATAGTTGTAGCATGAATAACGTTTCTGAAGTCCTAAAGAAATGATGGTGGTGAACCTCAGAGCTGTGCTTACCCTTCTTTTGAAAATGTTTTTATCTCATCTCTTTGGTATGATGAACATGGAACCAGTTCTTACCATCAGGACAATACGTGTCCTCCAGACAGAAGCTGGCTTTGTGCCCTTCTGCCACCCTGGTTCCGTTGAGTGTGAGAAGGTCATAGTGCGTAAAGACTTCAATGCTGTGGTAATGCCTGTAAATACATCATTAAATCAATCTGTCACTAACAATCAACAAGCGTTTACTTCCTGTATTCATTTAATAGTGCTGTGTTTTTAGGAATACTCAGGTGGTGAATAAGTACAGAACACTGAGCCACTATAGAGTGTTAGCGAGTGACCTCATTGCTGCAGCATGAAGGTGTTGGCTGCAGGGCAACACCCCTTACTGAATGTTGTTGATGTCCTGGCAGGGTTGTGTTTGCAGCTCTGTTTATTCAGGTTGCCTGAATGGACTGCTGTGAAATGCATACCTCCGTGGTGTGTCTAAGAGTTTAATGAATAAAGTATAGAACAGGGCTAACCTGGTCCTGAACGGCTTACTTTGTTCCCACAGACTGGGTTGCTATTATTTTCAGAAAATGTTGAAGCTGTGTATTTAGCAAAAACAGGTGATTAATTTATTGACTGACTATTGATATAACAATGTCAGTGACATACTATAGCCACATGTACATTGGAATGCACACTTGAGCAAATGTTATTATTAGTTTAGTTGATCCTTTCCATATTATACAAAGAGGCTCAACTAAAATGAACAAGTCTTGATATCTGACTTTATATTGTATGTGATAAAAAAAAAAATGGGTATATGGGATGATCACTGTTCATTTTACTTATAGCTAAAACAAATTTTGCACTTGCAAGAGTTCAATACTGCAAGCTAACCTTACTGACCCAGTTTAACTTTAGATCAAAATACTACTACTGACTTACAGGGCACCAAGCTGATGTTATATGAAAGTTTCCACTTGAAAATCAAATTGTCAATCTCTTTGAAAGCCCTGGTTCCTAAGTCTCACCTGTGGCACTGGTGCCATACCCAGGATTCTCGTGAAGCTTTGGGCCTGAAGTCGGCTCTCCCCAGGTTCATGATGCGGGAGGAGAAACGCAGCAGACGCCGGTGGCCATAAGGCCAGTTCATGCGGTTGGCTGAGGAAGACAGGCATTTCTCCTCATGGGCACACGTGAGCAGGTGAAGTGGTCGATCCTCTAGATATGCTGACTCCTGCACCAGCTGGGCATCCAGCACCAGGTCAGGGGCAGCTAGATCAGTAACAACACCCATATTATTACACTAATAGCATATGATTGATAACATATAATCCAGGATCATGGGAGGGCTTGTTGAAAATTTGCAAATATCATCGTCATCCCTGAGTGTGTGTGTCTGTAGAAACAAGTCTATCTGTAGACAGGGAGATGAGACTCTATATCAGTGTGTCACCAGATCCAAGAGAAAAGAACACTCATCATGTCTAAAAGTGACCTCTAACGCATATAATTCTTAATCATACACAGTCTAGCAACCCTTAATAATTCTTTCACAATAAGTAAAGTAAAAATAAGTCATATAAATATAAGTAAAAATATTTTAAATAAATTTAGTTTTCATCATTGAGATTCATTTCGTAGTCTCCAGAAATTTCAAATTGTACCATTTAATCCCAAAATTTGGTTGCCTCTGCCAGTAGGTTAAAACTTGTATATGTATATGAATCTTTTAAAAAGGTATTGATCTCAAACCTAAATCCAAAACAACACAGAAATAGTTGCAAGAACACACAATCGGTAGTTTGTGAGAGTCATCTGATGCGTCTGGTCTAAATGGGTAGCCCAAATGCCTAAATAAAGGAATACAATTGGTTTGCATGGAGGTCAAACAAGATCTTTCTACTAGTGTCTCCAACTCCAATTTTTATAAATAAATAAATGATAAAGATTCTGGAGTATAAAATGATCAGAAAAGTTGTTGTCACTAATTCTTTAGTTAAACTCATATTGACTGAAAGGCACTTTACTTTCTGAGCAGGTGACTCCGGCTGCTTTGGGTCCTCCTCCACGGGGACAGTATACGTTGCTGTTTTGGCGACACTGCTGAACGGACAGTTCAGTGCCAACACAGTGAGTCCCGCTCAGCAGCACTTCATGAGCATTAGGGTCCCCAGGCCAGTAATATGTGTCCTGTTCACAGATGCGTACAGTTTTAGTGTTCTGTCAGTATTAAATATGTGTACATAATCCATGAAAGACTAACAGCTATGATGGCATTCTTATGAATAAGTGTTTCCAGGACCAGCAAAGCATCTTACTCAACTTTCAGGATGAATGAAAGCTGGCATGCCTGAACTGAGTGTACATTTCATCATGACATGGATGTACAGTACAGGCCAAAAGTTTGGACACACCTTCTCATTCAATGCGTTTTCTTTATTTTCATGACTATTTACAT
>JAOVVG010000042.1:14589025-14605780 GCA_028566375.1 Leptodoras nelsoni | reverse complement strand
TACAATGTAAATAGTCATGAAAATAAAGAAAACGCATTGAATGAGAAGGTCTGTCCAAACTTTTGGCCTGTACTGTAATTGATTTTACATCTCATCTGTTTTCCTAGGTAGAAATGCTTTACAATGAGAGAGACATTTGTTCTATAAGATTTCCACCAGTATAATCGTAAATACAATTTCCATCATAATTTACGTCTCTTTCCAGAAACCTATGTCTTCCAGTCCCACCCTTCAACATGACAAAACAACTAGTGTATAAACATACATGTTTAAAAGTACTCTTCCTTCAAAATAGGCACAACACAATCCACACACAGACGTAACTGTGGTAGTGTTTAGAATAAGTAGAACAAGTGATGCATTGAACGAATGCTGGGAATTGTTGCATTCTTAATCAGTACCATGTGCAAAATGTAGGCTGACCTGATGGGCACGTGCAGCAAATCCAAAGCCCAGCTGTCTGCACACCACCATTGCCTCATTAATTCCCCAGTTCTCACTGCACACTGCTCCCCAGCGCTTCCTGCCCCCAACCTCCATGAGCACTTCCACACGGCCTTCTGCCACATCTCTGCCCCCTGCTAACCGCACCTGACATACACACATGCACACATAGAATTGATGAATACACATTGAACTATATTCTATATATCTACTATGAAAGCAGAAACAGAAACCATTATCAGAGTGCAAATGGAACTATGTGGGTGTCATATCAGTTCTAGCCCCTAAATCTGTTAACATTCTATAAAATCTATAAAAGCAAAAATGTACATGAATTTAAAATCACTGAAGGCTTTCTTAATTCTACATTCTGTGTGTTTTGGATTTTCTAATGAAATTTCTTTTGCACCAGTACAAACCTAATTTGACACCCAAGAAGCAATGCACTCTAGTAGTAGTTTCTAGTACAGATATGTGATATATAATAAAAAAGACACACTTTTTTCATAATTTTTTTGCCATAGATGCAAGAACTGTGTACTCACTGTGGTCTCCAAGCCTGTCTTGGGAACATTACATCTGACAGATGCATCTTGGGTGTGTTTGAATGTCCAGGGCTGGACCGGCTGGAAATGGCAGTCCAAAATGGAACGCTCTCTTCCTGTACATTGAACTGAGTTCATATGAATCGGCCCAGTACCTGTAAAATATAACAAGGAAAGCTTCAAATATAGTATCAAACATTGTCAGTTCAGTATGAAATTTCGTCCAAAAAATTCTGATCATATGTGCACATGACACTGTGGAAAAAGATCCCCAGTACTTACACAAATTGACCGTTTGGATATATTGCACCTTAAGAAGATGTGATGAGAGGTTTGCTAATTCAGCATGTACCAGGCAAAGGCAGAGAAGACCAGCAATTTAATTCCTCCACATCTCTTGAAATTAGCATCAGTAAGGTAAGATAAAAACACACAACAAATGTCTGCTTGCTTCTGTTAATCATGTTTGTCCCTACACACCTGCACTGCATAGACAGCAGGTATCAGCTCCGTCTGTCTCCCATGTGATGATAACTACTCACACTCACTCACAGCAAAAAGAAAGTACCGTCATTCTGTACATTTGTTTGCTTTCAATAAACAAATACGTGGCGAGACAACATTTTAGAAGAAAGATGTCTGAGAGTAGAAATCATTACACAAGTTACATGGTGAAAATGAGCTATAATTGGACTTGGGACGACTATGAATAAGACTAATGTGAGAGAGGTGTAATCATAGGTTTTCCTTATCTTTCAGTGCCTCAAAGGCAGTTTTAAGAGCATGGCTTTCTTTGGGGAGTGACTATGGATAAAAGTGGTTGTTTTAAATTACAGTATGGCATGTTTCATTAAATTCTACAACTCATCAAAAAACCATTTTCAACCCAGCCAATGAAATCTCCACCAGTTGTTTACTTACTGGGACAAACACGATAACCACACTATCTAAATGGAGACTGCACAGTGCCCAGCTTTTCCATAGTTCTGGGAAAGCATTTGACCATAGAAGAAATCATAAGAAACTGCGTTTGGCCTTGAGGTTTCAAGTGGATGTATACCTCACTGAGAAAATTACATATAAGGACAAAAATACACCATCGGTTAGAAATGGAAACAGATACTCATTCATTGTCCCTGTAATTCTGGCAATTGATGATGAGATCAAGAAAAAGCAGAGAAGTAGAATGTTTCCTCTTGTCACTATATTTGAGTTATAAAATACCTTTAAAATAATTAAGAAAAAAAGCAATAGTCACAGCAAGTGTTGATGACTGGATTCAGGCACTACAACACAAACTACTAGATTGTCCAAACAGCAGATTTCGGTGGCTTTACCCAGGAAATCTGAGTTTCTTGGAAACTTGATATTTCTGTCCATAATGGAAAACAGCAGGTTACAATTTATTACTTTTAGCCGCAAGAATTGCTAATATTATCAGGTACACATACTACTGAATGTAATCACTCTTGCTCACTCACTCTCACTTACTTACATGAAGTAACCATTTAATCCCAGTTAGGATCCAGAACCTATGCTGGGAACAGGGTGAATGAAGTAGGAGCACACCCCAAATGGGACACA
Source organism: Leptodoras nelsoni (assembly GCA_028566375.1). Classification (NCBI taxonomy): domain Eukaryota; kingdom Metazoa; phylum Chordata; class Actinopteri; order Siluriformes; family Doradidae; genus Leptodoras; species Leptodoras nelsoni. The sequence continues at coordinate 14,603,207 of JAOVVG010000042.1, read as the reverse complement.
AGTCCTTTGCAGGGCACCACAAGTTACATTCACACACACACAGTCATACCTAGGGAAAAAGTCATCTTAGCCACAACCACTTGCATGTTTTGTGGAAATGTGTGGAAAAAAGAGAACCAGGAGGAAACCCACATGGAGACAGGGAGGACCTGCACTGACACTTTTTACAGACCCAGAATCAAACTGAGGTTGCTGGAACTGTGAGATCTCAACACTACCTGCTGCCCCACTGTGCAGCCCTGCTAATTGTCTGTTGATGCTGTACATCAACCAGATGCTATTTGACTGGGGAACCACAACAGTCTCAGTACAACAGTGGCACAGTAGCATGTCTGGTGCTGGTGTGAGTGTCAGCAGCCTTGCTGGTATACTGATAAAATGCCCAGTGATTGTAGACATATGGTAGGTGTACCTCATAAACTGACATGTGAGTACAATGAAGTACCAGAAAAACTGGTTAATACTAAGTTAATACTTGGTAGGTCCCCCCACAGGATCTTGGAGGGAACATTGCAGTCCTCACAGCGATGCTTGTTGAGGCACCAGACTTGAATTCCAAATGTTACTTGAAGCAGTGTTGCATACCTATCGCATAACTGATTCTTGCCAACCGACACTGCTCACGTTCACCCAGAGTCTTTTTACTACCGTGCTGCTGTCGTAAGTTTGAGGTTTTGCCAGAATTCTTGTAGTCACGGAGCACCCTTGAAATGCTCATACTTGAAAATCCAATCGTTCCTCCTACCTCTGAAATGCTATGAACCATCTCAAGAGTTCCAACTATTAAACGACATTGAAAATAGCAAAATTGTGATAACTTGCCATTCTCATGGCAGAAACAACTATAGAAGTTGTTTCCATAGATGTCTATCACTTTATACACACACTGGCAGAAGCAACCGGTTTGTAGGTGGCGTTGCTATGCATTTTGCACAACCTTAGTGTAGATAATCTCTACATTAATTGTGCTTCCCTTAAGCAAACATAATATTAAAAGACTATACTGTATAAGAATAATTTTTCATAGTAAGGACTGTCTATGGTCTGCTGTCATCAAAACAAGGTTATGTATGCACTTTTGGAGAGAGTTTTGTACAAATAATCTCACTCTTCACAATGTGATATACTTCACTCAAAACGCACAGCCAAGGGACAAGGACATTGTATACAAATTGTGTATGCATCAGAAGGCATGTCTACGCAGGTCTCACTTATGGGTTCAGTTCAGAAAAGCCAAGTCATGAGTCCACACACAACCACTCACACCCATTTTTCAATCCTGACTCAGTTTCAGTCAGCTGAGTCAGACAAACCCAACCGACCTGACTACAGTAATTAAAATGGCACAGAAATACATCTTAACTTGTCTGTGGAAAACGTCAACATTTTGCCTCATTAATTACAGTAATGGTGGCCATCTATTTTAAATGATCATGTAATCTTTAGACTACAGACTAGCCCCAATGTGCAGCATACAACATTTCACCTTGATTGAACCACGGTTCCTTAGAAAGAGTTATTTGAGAAAGTCATGGCTACTTGTGTAATAGTGTAATATTTGTATAACAGCTTGAAATCATCAGGCAAGGTCTGCTGACCACACATACCAAATTTATTAAAACTGGCACTGTGAGTTCAGAAGATATGGCACATTGAGTTGAGTTTTCAATTATGAGTTTTCAACTGCTAGCACTAAACTTCAATCCAGTTGTTAATTTTATTAGACGCTAGAGAAGTTAGAGTTTATATGTACATATTGGTTGGTCTATGTGGTCTAGTCTTTTCTGTTTAATTTTATTTTATTTAATTTACAAAATGATTTCAATATAAAACATTGTCACAAAGCAGCAGAGAAACTCTAATGACTGAAACAGAAAAAAAACCTTGAAAGTGCACAAGCAAGAAACCTTCATAGGAATCTGGCTTAAAAGGAAATGCAGCAGATAGTGAGATCATTTATTAATTTTTAGTATTGCAAAAAAACAAAAAATATGAAATAAGATGAAAACAGACCAAATGTTAGGTACAGTATATCAGATAGGGATGCTAGGTTAAGTTATCTACAGTTTATGTACTGTAGCATGAAGATAAATTCAAATAAAATGCAGCATCTAATCTAAAACATAAATGGTTATTTCATAAATTAATATATGCAGAGATGGACACTTTGGAAACTTTGGAAGTGCAGCAGACAATTTCCAGCATTTACCCACAATAAAATAAGGTATTAGTTATTAATTACAATTCTTAATAAAGAGAACAGTCCTACTACTGTGCTGCTATAGTTAAGTTGGCTAGAGGACCAAAAAAAAAAAAAACAACATTTACCACTGTCACATGGTTGACATAAATGAACACAACCCTAAAGAAGTCATATCCTGTATCATAATGCTAAACTCCTTTCAAAACGTCACAATAGAAATAACTCACTTCAGTAATTATCAGGGCCATGGTGGATAATGAGCCTGTACATGGAGCACTGGGTATGAGGTGGGAATACACCCTGGATGGGATGCCAGTCAGCCATGCAGGGTGTCATGTACAAATTCATTTACAAATCTAGCCAATACACCTCCTGACATGATTATGGGGAGTGGGTGGAAACCAAGGAACCCGAAAGAAACCCACTCAGAAACAGGGACAACATGTGAAACCCCACACAGATAAGGTAAGCTGAACTCAGGATTGAATAAGGGACCCTGGAGCTGCGAGATGACAAAACGATCTGCATCACTATGCCACCCAACAGCAATACAATATCAAAATATGTTACCTTGGCCCAAGTAGGCTCCTGGAAGGGCCTCTTTGGCAGACCCAAAACCCAGTTCTCTGCACACCACACTGGCAGAGACACGATTCCAAAGATGATCCACCACAGTTCCCCACTTTCCTTCACGCAGAACTTCCACCCTGCCCTCACCCAAGCGAGGTCCTGACTTCAAACGCACTGCCAGCTAGGAGAAGGCAAAATACACAACACAGGATAAGTTGTTATTATTATTATTATTATTATTATTATAGTTATTGCTTAACTACTGAGTGTCATTGGTGGAAAAAAAGTATTAGTCATTATAATTATAAAATTATAAAAAGTTTTGCATACTGTTCTATCTCTAATGTAAATGAAATACCTTCATAGGATGTGGGGCTTGAGGCCTCCCTGAGGACAGGCGTGAGAATTGTGGTCCGGGTTTACACTGGGCCACTGCATAATGCCCATTTTTACATGGGGTAGAACTGTGAGGAATGGAGAGCTGGGAATGACACTCTGCCAGGCTGGGCTCTGTACCAAAGCAATGCACTTTCTCCACCCAAAAACTCTTCTTTTTACTCATAAAACTCAGCCTGTGGGAAGAGGGAAGGAACGGTCAAGTCAGGTTATGATGCCAAAAAGGTGCAGAGGCGTGAACTTCATAGCACAGCTGTTGCTTAGTGCCATGTGATGTGAAACCTGTGCTAATATTGAGCCATACTACAATTTTAAACTTGGTATTTGCATTTAAGCTCAATAATGCAAACAATGCATATTTTTATGGCCTTGAAAACACAGAAAGTCATAAAGATATCATACCTGGTAGATGGATCCTTAACCTTTGTATCCCATATTTTTCTGTAAGAATAGAAAGTCAGGGTGTAAGTCTTTAGTTTTTATAGTGCTGCTCACAATCAACCAAACAATTTAGAATCGAATAAAAAAATGGGATTGACATGGATACATGAATAAATATACTCCCAATATAAATATCCAAGAAAACAAAACAAGCATGTAGGAGCATGTGTGGTTTTGTGGTAGACAGTTTCAGTAAAAACATTTTGTTCTTGTGTCTTGACCAAGTCAATGCCAGTTGTACTTTTATACAGGATATTTTTTCATACAGCCGGAATGTCTTGTGTGTGTCTGTGCATGTGTGTGTGTGGAAGGGTTTTGATGGTATGGTCAGTGACTAAGGTCACAAGTGCAAACTGTGAAATCTGTGTGTCTATGTGGAACGATTGTCAATACCACCACAGACATGCGATATTTCGAAAAACTGCTGAACTCTCGGTTCACTCGGGCTCCCTGATCCGCTCTGTACTTATCAAACGTACAACTGTAAACCACATGCCTGTTATTTCTAGAAATGGTGGTTGAATCGGTAACACACACAGAGGATAAAATCAAGCAATTCAGTTATGTTTATATTCGCCTGAAAGAACAAACACAGCAAATCCAGTTGCAAATATGGGTGTCACTGCTGGGAAATACCAGCGTGGAAATACCAATACTCAGCCAAACAGACACATGCCGTTTTAGTCGACAGCATTTTTTGGTCTGGGAAAGCTTTCAAAATTGTTATTCAAGAAACAGACATTTCCAGCAGCATTAGTATCCAGGAATTGGAAAGGTAAAACTGCCCACAAAACAAACTGACCTTCAAGGAGTTTCAGCTGACCGGATTTAAAGTTAAAATCACAGCGGAAAAAAAAATCCCCTCCTTTCAAGAGCATCTACTGCATGTGCAATACACATCAAAGACACATAGTGTGTAATAAACCTTTATCATCTTCTGGTCAGGTAAATGTTCCCCGTCATTGACTTTTAAACACTGAAAATGCAGAGGTAGCTGTTTATATGATTATCATTTATCTCCTATTGATGCTTTGTAGGTGAAGCCATACAAACTGCTTATCAGATCAAATCTGGGGCTGATGACAAAGAGTACACTGCAGCATGTTTAGCTTTCAGTAGCCCTTTCAGTTTAATTAGAGCTATAAAAAAAATAGGTAATTCACAGCTACCAATGTTTCTGGCAGAAAATTCTAGGCAATGTCTGTCAAGTCAGCCAAGTTAATCAGCTCAGCATGCATGAGGATTCTCCATGAATCATCATCTACAGCCTCTTTAAGCATGAAGGCTTGAGGGCAACATGAAGAGCTGAACATGAATGAAGTATTCACTCTACAGCCCACCAGGCACCTCTTCTCACAGGATTGTTTTTAGATTTGCTCTGACAGTTTTGGGCTTGAAAATACCCACCTGCTCATGTAATTAGTCTGAGAGCTACACCCTTGCTTTACTACTGAACCAGCAAAGCTTAATGATAGGGAGGGCTAGTCTGTTTTGACACAACAATCACGCTACTGTTTTAGGCATCATTCGACACACACTCTCTCTTCCTTACTGAATCTCACTCAGGGCCTCTATTATTGCTTATATTGCTGAATGTCCAATCTGAGAAAATCCACTTTATTTTAGAAATTGCTTTAAATATAGATTAAATAAATAAAATCAATCATTTCATTTTTTTTACATTTCGGTAAACTTGCATTTTTTGACAGAATTATGACAGTCTGGAAAAAAGTTGTAAAAAGGACTTTGTACACTCTGTTATCTGCAGGATTTTAATATTATCCAATTTAAAATAAATAAATATTACGTAAATACATAGAGCAGTAGCCATAACAGAACAGAAGCTTCAACGATCAGCAGTTAGACTGCAGGTTCATTACATACGTCATGAGTGTCAGTTTCAGTAAGCCACCTATAGTTATGTAATTGGCGACTCGCTTTTTAAGTGTTATACAATTTGCAGATTGTAGTATTTAGTATCTTTAGTGGTGGGGGGTAGGTGGTGGGTCCTTTTCAGGTTATCTAAATATACAAATATAAAAACAGAAGCTAAATTCTTCTACAGCCATCTAATTTGCACCTTGATACCTATCCCAGGCCTGAAATCATAAGTTAAAGATGTGACGGTGACTATTAAAACTGATAAGCCTGGCAATTCAACTGATACCCGACTATCAAAGTTTGAATACTTAAAGCAAACAGTGGTCTAAGTCCTTGATTCTTTATGCAGTGAAACCCAGAGTCAGGCGCCGACACAGCAGTCCATACAGCACAGCTATAATTGGATACCCGTTTTCCCAGTACATGTGAATCTCAGAAATCCTCAGCACTTGAACGTGTAATTACAGTATCTTCAGCAAAGCACCCAACAGAGGGTGGGTGGAGCTACCTGAACTTAGACGCTGAGTGGGCGACTGAAGAATTGGCCCTGTCTGCCTTGGTCAAGTCTGGAGCTGCGTGGTGTTCAGACACGTACAGCATGGTGAGGTCAGGAGGAGGGTGAATTTACAATCCAAGTTCCAGCAGGAAAAGTCAGCCACAGATTTCACTGAGCTGATTATAAGCTCTAACTCGAGATAAAACACTACCATCTAACAACACATTGAAAGCACTTAAGTTAGTGTTTAATTCAGTTATATAGAAATGCGTAAAAAGTCAAATATCAAACCACATGAACCTACCTCAACAGTATACCACTACATTATTTAAGTTTTGTAAAAAGGGAACATTTGAAAATATATTTAAAGCTTGTACATCCATATTTTCCGTATTTAATGAGAAGGATGCTTTAGCATGGTCCTAAAGTCAACTGCAGGCTAATCACTACAATTAACACAAGACCCAATATGACAGAAGTCTGCATCACAGTGGAAAGCACCACAGTTTCTAGATGATGTTGGGGAAGACAATTTAGCATGAAAAATACAATATATTGTTGCATATACAATAAAGTAGCAATGCTTAGCTTATTTGATGACAGCAAATTCAAACACTGTGCCAAGGTGTTGGTGCTCAGACGTTTTACTAAGCCACAAATTTCACAATGAAAAGCAGAGACATTAGTCAACAGTGCAAAACTGTATAGCAGGTGTATACAAATATATAACTGTAATCAGCGCTACTTCATTTTTGGTGCAGCCTAATTGCTGCATGATTGAGACTTCTACGAATCAATGCTGTTAAAATAGCAGATCTTTCTAAGAAAAAGGGAAGGACTGGACCTCCTCAGCTGCACTACTATCCTGTGTTTATGTTCTAGAAAAGGCAGAATTCTAAAGGCCTAAAAATACATTTCCTGTCCATGTGGCACTGTGAGAGGATTCGGAGTTCACCGCACAGTGCCATGGATTGGCACATGAGCTTTCACATATGTGCTCCTCTTAAAGGACCCTAAAGCACAAACCATTACTCATCGAGATGAGCATATTGGTATTTACTAAGAGCTCAGATACCAAATTTACCAAATGTAACCAGATCTGATTTTTGTGGTGTGCTGCATTGTTTAGCAGGTACAGTATTAATGTTTCAATTGCCTTCCTTTTAAAATCTCTTACTAAAGCAAGAATACTCTAGAAAATAGGCCAAATAACACCTTGTGATTTAATATGTGATGCTGTATTATATCACATAACAGGATTTTAAATGACAATATGTACCCTCACACACATATCTCGTTCTGGATACTGTACATCACACCACTCTGTTGATGACACTCAGTATGCGGATTCGGGTGCACAGCTACCACCATAAATAATCCTTTTATTTCCACAGTGCAATTGTCATCAACCATCCTTTTCTCTAGCCAAGTCTGTTTGATAATACCTTGTAAGTCCTGCAACTTATTTTCCAGTGGCATACTTTAGGAATGACACAACTTCAGCAATTTCCAATTTGCCAGAATACAGCTCTGTCTGCTTGACTAATAACGCCAAACTGAACATGCTGATATGGTAGTTCTCAGATACTGCTGTGAATCACAAATCATTATTTTCATATTGTTTGGGCTATGGACTCTTAACATATGGGATTACAGTTAGTAGTGGAAGTCTTATCCTTATACAAAAGATATTAAATGAAAAAGGATATTCAGCTATAGCTTTCCTTGTCATTGGGGAGGTACCTTCATTAATATGTATCTTTCACCTGGAGACGTGGATACAGTGTGCCTTTATGAAACGATTTAAATAAGCAACAAAAATGGATTCTAGTTTTTAAAGCTTTTATATTCAACACTGATGGCTTTATGGCTGACGGCTAATGTATGTTGAATTCAGATTGTAATGCGAATTCTGATTGAAATATGATGTGTGTTATTAAGGTCAATCTAATACGTATTAGTTGATTGGGTTGGACATTTATTGGACAATATATGTACAGTAACTAGCCACCAGATGGCTAACACATTAAACACATAAAATATGGGATGACTGTATTTCAGAAGGAAAGTCAGGAGGGTCATGGCCAATAAACCCATTAGTAGAACAAACAGATGCTCTATCCAATAAGACTTTTTGTGGTTTCAAATTGATGTTGTCCTGCAAGAGCAATCAAGAGGGATATTACGCCTTTTAACAGAAACCCAAAGGCTTAAGCTAGACATTTTATCTCCAAAATTGGGTGCACAGATAACAAAAGTAAATTCTGAGCTATCTTTAAATCACCGTTTAAGTGTCTGAGATTGTAAGAGGTGCCCGGAGGGAGGAGATAAGGCAGACAAAAGATCTATCCAGTAAATAGAGGAGGTGACATAACAGCATGTTAGGCAATACATCTTCTCTCCCTTTTTCCATTGAAAGTATAATCATCATCTGTATTTTATACACTACTGACGAGTTGCGTATATGAAGCACTATATATACATATATATATATATGTCACAATATGCCAGTGTTAATGATCAGAGAAATAAGAATTGAACATAATTAGTAATAGTTTTAAACAAGGTTCTCAACTTGTCTTTAGTGTCTGCTTTTTATGTCAGCTATACTACATGGAAATTGAGATGTTTAAAAGAAAGACCTACTTGTAAGTCTTCATGTTGGGCTGCACTGCATCAGGGAATCCCAGCATGCCACACACCACCCTGCTGCTGTTTAGACTCCAGCCTTTGTCACACACCTGCCTCCATCTCCCAGCATGCTTCACTTCCACCACACCCTGCGTCACTAAGGCATGTTTCTTCGTAGACATCAAAATTGGCCGCAAACGGACTTCCTGAATCTTCACTTTACTGGCAGGCTAAAGAAAGGTGAAGGAGAGAAGACATTTGTTTAGAGATGCTAATCATGGTGATGGTATTTTAAAAGGAATTAGCAAAAAGATGCATTTAGTTTGTCAGGCGAATAAATGACCACCATAGGACAGAAACTCGATGCATAACTGCATGATGTTGTCATTTGGAGAAAATAAACTTTCAGTATTTCAGAAAAAAATTTGATTACAGACTCATAAAACGGTGAAAACTGTCTGCACACAAACATTCTACAGAAATGTGTCTGAAAGATGAACATCAGAATGCATGTCATTCCAGCTCTGACTTCTTCCGAGATAACACGGGCATTAAAGGTCATGTGATGTGCAGGGATGTGCCATCGTCTCTGACTGCTTACCGGATCATTAAGCTGATGTCTGGATACTTGACCCTGCAAGGGAGCCCTTGAATTGGAGTAGATGTCATGCCACTGGTTCGAGGTGGTGACATTTCTTCTAGAGGGAGGGCTTCTTCTAGGTCCTCCAGAAACCACTTGGTCCAGCCTTCTCTCAGGATTACACACCACCCCAAGGTCCTCTGAGTGTTTGCAGTCGTGAACGCCCCATCCATTTGACTTGCACTCTTTCAATGATTTCTCTGAACCATCACAGCGCACATTATCCATCCAAATAGGACCTGGGACAGTAAAAGCATGTTAGGAATGTCTTTATAAATAGCAGCAGTGGCATGAATGGACACGAAATGTCTGCAGACATGATACTGCGCAGTGCTAATACAAAAACCTGAGACGTCACTATTAAAATCATCACTAAAAGCAGTGAAGGAGGGATCTCACAAAGCTGTGTGAGAGAATGTAGAGGATTTGTTAGTTGGGCAGAATGAAACCTTTGTTTGGACTTTAATGATGGTGCTGTCTGGCCAAATGCAGTTACACTTGCATTGGTTTACTGGGGAGCTTTATGGTTGCCTTAAAGTTAAATTACAGGACAGGGCAGGTCAATGTAAAGAACAGCAGAGTTGGGCTTTCACGCCACTGTGAAGAAAGTTGTCTTTAAATGACTTCTAACACTATATTTATGACGCTCATTCTGAAACATGTTAAGTGGTAAGGCGAGGCATCTGGACTTGTGGTATAATCTTAAATATGTTTGGCCACCCATCTCAGATGCTTTGATTTACTATGTTTGACATTTTCTTACACTTCTATAATGACAATTACCACCCAAGCTAGGATCAGTCATATTAAAAAATAATCTATGACCGTAATTACTCACCATCTCCCTCTCCATATTTGGCACTGTGTGCCCATGTGATGGCCCCTCGGAAGCCCAGTTCTTTACAAACCACATTTGCCAGCTTAATGTCAACCTCGTCATCACACACAGTTCCCCATGTACTGTTGTGCAGCACTTCAATGCGGCCTTCACTGTCTCTGTGGCCGATTCCTGCCAAACGCACTTTGGCAGATGATGTGCGGCTTGGGTTAGCAGGAGAACGTGGGACTGCATGAGCAGCTAAAAGGAACAGCAAGCTCCAACAGAGACAAACAGCCAGTGCCATATTAGTGTTGAAGCAGCACCTCTGAAAAAAAAAAAACGTTTTCTCAAGTTAGAGTAAATCCTATGGCTCCCATTATTACTAATTTGTTCAGTATAACAATTTGAGTGCACCATTAACAAACTCAGGGCACTATTAACACACTCAACTATGGACAATTGTGCATATCCAATCCACCTATCTGTATGATTTTTTTCAACACAGGGAGGAAACCAGTGAACCCTGAAATTCACTTGAAAATGGGAAACAAGAACATGCGATTAATATAACCCATTAATGTTAACTAGCCTACAGGTTTTGCTGGAGTTTCAGGTGATCAAATCACATTACACATAAATCTGAAAATAGGCCTGACATTTGGCTTGATTGCCTTTACAAGAGAACACTTTGGTCAAGTGCATTTTTACTACATTGTAATTCACTTTTTATAACCAAATGCTAACCACAGGGATTTAAAAAAAAAACTTGGTACCACAAACATAGGAAAGTACAACCACATAACTATCTAGACATCTCATTACTCTCAGGTGCAAACAATATAACTAGTAACATAAACATAAAAAATGGGAAAAACATGGTTTACTAAATCCAGAAAGGGAAAGCCAGGAGCTATAAGTGGCTGTAGTAAATTCCAAGTCAGTCAACAAAAGTATTATTAAACTTTGTGGCTCCAAAATACAAAAAAAAAGAAAGAAGATAAAACATTGAAAACTGTGCATCAAAAAAGTGAATAAAAAATTTCATTTTGAGAAACTGTTTATATTTCATTATTGAGAAAAGCATGAAGAGGTAAAGGCAAAGGTTTGCTCACCTTAAAGGCACTCTGGAGTCACATGCGTCTCTGATCAGGAGAATGTGAATGAAAGAGGGAGTGCACTACAGAGAAGAGGTCCTAACTCACTCTGTCCCTCCCTCCCTCCCTCCATCACTATTTGGTCCTCCCATGCATGTCCCTTTCTCTAACTCACATGGTTTTCGTCAGTTAACCCAACCATCCATTTTCTTGTAACTACATAAAACTCCTGAAACTAGCAAGGTGGATTTAATGAGATGAGCAGGTATCCATTACAAACAAATCAATGTCCCATGTTAAGTTCTAATTGAAATTATTACTCATATAAATGAAGGGTGAGGTAATAAACAATTTTAAGTTTAGAAAGAAGTTTCAGTGAGGACATTTTGTAATTGGTGCAACATATCAAAACTTTTTTTTCTGTTATAGGGCAAACATTTTTTTAAAGCTTAGTATAAATTCAAATCAGTTGATGTTTGTTACACTTTCTTTCATTTACCCATCCCACCTTTTTTTAATATCCTACATTATTAAATCTAGAATCTATTAAATCTAGAAATCTAGATTGTAATTTATCCCAGTAATATTTTCATATTTTCATCACAGAATATACTGATATACTGATATGTTGCTTACATTACTGACATACAAACATTTCTGTATAACATTTCATTTTTTGTTGGAAAAGTAGCATTTCGAAATATTAAATCTGTTTTGTACTGACTCAATAATGCAGAACTCCAAAGAACATCTAATACATATATATAAGGACCACTACTGTTGTTGTTAAAGTGTATTTCAGGTTTACAGCAAACCTCACCTCACTGGAACTCATTTAGAGAAACAGATGCATTCATAGCAATTACATTCCATCAGCTCATGCAAGGTGGGTGTACAAAGTCAACAATATCTACTGGTGACGACTCAGTTCCACTCTGAAGCAAACAAGCAATTGGGAAAGCTCAAAAATATCCATCAAGCTGTGAAAGTCTTTCGTAATTTGGCATGTCCTGTTAACTTCTATCTACTAATCTACATGTTTGTGATCTAAAGTTTGTGTGACCATGCCTAAATACAGATCCCTCCCTTTTCTGCATAAACCAAGACAGGAAGTCGGGTTCCCATTAAAGGGCCCTAATCAGAGAGAAATCCTCTTTTATAACCAGGGAGGTGTGAGAGCCAAACCTAAAGCACCAGGAGCAGCAGATTAGCATGTTATCAAGTTCTTATGATGGATATACATACATCGTCTGACTCTACATCCATATATATAATTCACTGAGCAGATTAAAGGATTTTCCCCCCAAATAAGAATACAGTAGACATTACAGTGCTTAAAGCTATTGGTAAGGCATCAGTCTAAACCGATGGTGCTCTGGGTTGCATTAAGAGTACATTTGCTGCTGATTGAATGAGTGTGCACACATGTGTGTGTGTGTGTGAGGGGTGCGTGAAATAAACTAGAGCCACAGACTGAGCTCTTAAGAAGCGCTGCTGTGGTGCCCTGAAGCCTCCACCTCTGTAATTACCCTGCAAAGCCTGGATCAACCCCTAACCACAATTTGAGGTGCTGTGAAATAAATACATGCTCTCCAACAATAAACAACTGCTTTTTAAAATTATAGCACCGCCTCCTGTTCACCCCCACTTTGAGCAGAAGTCAGGAATTTTTCTAACTGTATTTCTTACTCTAATTTAAGACCTCCAGCTAAAATTTACATTTAGCCATACTTGCCAGAGAAATGATTTATAGGCAGAACTGAAAATCCCTGGGACGGACAGTTATAAGGCAACTTAAATTATACTGCTAAAGACAGGATCTTGGTCATCAGCCTTGCATTTGTCTTAGATTTCTTGGTCATTATATTGCAGTTGTAGGATAATTCGACATGAGCAGTAATGGGTTAACCTATTAGTTAGCGATATAATGATGATTCAGCATGAACAACATGCATTCCCAGTTATAGTCAAAGCTTCATTTCTGCCCTAATCCTGATCTGAATGCTAGGATATGGAAGCATTCTGTATTTCTACCACAGGAGAATAAAACACATCAGCATCTCATTACAGAGAAATGCATTTTGTTATTATGAGCTTAATGTAAGAAAGATTGTGTAATTGACAGAATTAGTTAAATAACGTCATGCTTGGTTTAAAACACAATGAGATTTTGCTGATCCGTGTACACAGTATTGTCATTAGTATACTGCAAAAATATAATATCTTATCAAGTAATCTATACTACGTGGCCAAAAGCTTGTGGACACCTGACCATTAAATCCATATGTGCTCTCTGAACGACCTAGTCCAGTCTCCCCTTTGATCTTTTAATAACCTCCAGTCTTCTGCTTTTTACTTTATTTCATAATAACGAGACACTGATTTGTATTTTTTTTTTACAAATGCCATGGTTACTAATTTTCATGATTCTGACCCATTTTCCTTCCCACACTCCGTACACCCACCTGTCCCATTTTATTGTTCCCATCCCTTATTTGGTTCTTCTTCTTGCTCTCCAGAAACACCCACCCCTCTTCATCCTCTTCAACCCTTTCTTCACCAGCGCCACTTGTGTGTCTGCATGTACCATAATTGAAAGACTGTGGTTTCATTGTTTAGCTCAACGCTTGGCATTTCCTAGTTATCTCTAGTGGTCAGTATATTGTGTTTTCTGATTTTAACTGGTTTGCATTGGGGTAAGAAGAGGAAACACCAGAGCAATGTTAAGCTCTATAGTTATGTAGTAAGAATCCAAAATATGCCAATTCACCAATATACAATCTGCAACTTCATTATCATGCAAAAAGCGTTCAGCAAAAGAGGAAGCATATCAGTTTCAGGTGAAGAGGTGTTCTTAGGACTTGAACTTCCTCATAATGAGAAGTGCTACTTATTATATATATATATATATATATATACACACACACATACACACCAGCTAAAAAATTGGAAGAATTTGCATTTTGCACCACTGGATCTTAAGAAGGTTCTAAGCAGAGCTTCACAATGC
>JAOVVG010000042.1:14484134-14497316 GCA_028566375.1 Leptodoras nelsoni | reverse complement strand
ATAAAACATTTTTTTTATTATTTGATTTAGGCTAAATTAAGTGATATATTTGCAGGTGGTGCAAAAAGCTAAAGAGAAACTGAGACAGAGACTTTTGTTTTTTTATTTTGCCTTCTACACCATTTTTACCTTTTTACATTACACCTATTAACACCTATAACACACACCCTGTTGTGGATTGTGGCTTTAACTGGCTAATACTTGTGCAGTTCAGACATATTTCAAGCAATACATAATCACACACATAGTCTGTGTGAAAAAAACAGCAACCTTTATCCCAGAGAACTTTATCTACACTCCCAGAAGACAGAACCAGTTCAAGGCCAGACAGCCTTTGTTCAGAAAATTCTTGCTAATTTTCAATTGGCTTAGCTACAGTTCAGTCACATGTCATGCATTTTACCTGGCTAACCACAAAGCCATTATTCCAGAAAGAGCACAAGGACGCAGGGATTCATACCATGTCTGAGCTGGTAAGAAGCTTTAAAGAGCTTCTAAGTGGATGACCTATCTGAGCAGTGATAGGCGATGCTGCCTAATATCAATGCTGCTCAATGCACTCCTTGTTTTCCCTTATCTGTGGTAATTAAAACATTTAAATTCCTTACACAGAGCTCAGGGAGTGAAAGATCAGCCTGTTGGGAAGTATCTTAAGGAAATGTAACAGGTTGGAGGATATCAGCCTTCTCGACAGGCCATCTATGGCCAGCAGAGTGGAGAAATATTCACAGCACAATGCCAAGAAACACCATGTTCCCACACTCACAAACCTATTGCACAGCCAAAGAGGGAAACTTCTTTTCCTTCACCTTTTTGTTATAGCAATGAATGTCCTTTTTATGTCGTTATGTTGTTTGAACACCCATAGTGTACCATATAATTAACTCGTTCTTCTTAATATGCCAGCATGTGATTCAGAATGCTTACGTTTCATGTAGGCAAATGTGTGGTACACACATCAGTAAGCATGCATATCCTGGGTGGGCCAATTTGTTAAGCAGTCACTCACTGACCTTGTCTGTGACCTTCTCCAGTGCTTTAGGAAACATTAGTGAAAGAGATTGTTTCAGTGGCGTCCTATTCTATGGAAACAGCTACAAGAAAGTAAAGAGGAGAGCTCAGATCCTCATCACCTTTTTTTCCATGGAATTAAATCCTGATGACACTACAAGGCTGGTGGGGATTAACTGTGAACAAAGAGGGAAACTCCATACCATTATTAGTTAACCCTGGAAATCTACAATTTTAACTGTTATATTATACAAATCTTAAACACCGCTTGCATTGCAGTTTTGGTTTCTAAATAATTGAACTTTATGTATGATCTAGAATGAAACAGAAGAAGCTTAGTTTAGTTTCTGATAGAAAAAAAAAGAGTAGTGGGTGATGGATTCAGTATAGCTGAGGGGAGTTAATCTCTTATGGTTTCTACTGTAAATGTTTACATTCCACCATACGGTGATGTTATCAGCTAATAGTTTCTGGAACAGGCCAAACAGCTCTGTGGGATGGTTTTTGACTGAGGTGGGGGTGTCTGCAGTATGGAGGAACTTATGTGGCTTAGAAGACAGAGGGTCACTGAGAAGCTGTACTCTCTCCAAACAAAGGTATTAACTACAGCCCATTTCCTTCCTCTCTCTTGCCCTTTGCTGAGTCTAGGAGACCACATTAATTCCTTTACCACAGTGGTGCAGTGCAAAGTGCTATGAGCTTCCTCTTTTAGTCCATATGTTCTCACCTGGAAGCTCATTGGCTTAGCAGATCTCAGACCTAAGTGTGCGTATGTGTGTGTGTGTGTGTGTGTGTGTGTGTGTGTGTGTGTGTGTGTGTGTGTGTGTCAGTTCCACTTTTTTCAGAACAAGGATATTCATCATGAGCCAGACGTTTCATTTAAGTCTGTGCTGTCCTACATTGTGCATTGAATATCTTTGAAGAACATTGGCACACCCTGGAAATAATAAGGTCTGGGCTATGTTATTGTTGTTGTTGTTGTTTCATGTCAAAGAAACCTTAAAAAAGAGGTTCATCAACAATATTAACAATGGGTAATGTAGCTAATTGCACCCATGTGTAAACCTCTATCACTCTAATTCTGTGTAAATGTGTAAATCTCTATGTGTAAATCTCTACCACTGATGATGATGTTTTTTGATGCACTCTACCGAAACAGAATTGACTGAGAATGCCAAATGCCTGGATTGTGTGTCTCACAATGCCATTTTCTCACACCTATTTTAATTCTGTGGCAAATCACGAGGGATTATGATCTCTTTTGTATATGGTATAATTGCAGGGCTTTAGTTTAAAGTAGGTAAAAGTGATCTAGTCAACTCTAGACGTTTTCCATTTGTCAGTCATGCATTTGTGTCTGTGTGCATTTGCACACACGTACATGTGCGTGTGAAGTGAACGCGGGGTGGTGGTGGCCTAAGGCTTGCTCACACTGGTCTACACAAAACCAGAATGCAATGCCCTTCACAATGAAATGAAATGTTTGCATACTTCTCTGCTATGCATTTTTGCATAAATGCAGACACGTGTATAGGGAACTTCATATATGTGTATGAATATGAATGTACACATGATTAAATCTAACCCTAACCTTAACCTTGGTAACCAAAAGGAAAACTTTGTTTTTTTTAGTTTTTGGAATAAAAATGTGATAAACACATCAGTATGATCAGAATAGTCGGGACACGATTTTGGATGCTGACAATTATGTGTCCGGACGGTGTGACATTTCCTGAAAACAAGGTATATAGATACACACACACACACCTTTCATGAATGTATCTGTATATATGCACACAGAAACACTTTGAAAAAATATATACTGGTTAAACATTCAGTGCAGTATAACTAAACGTTACTTTTAATTCCACACTTCATTTAAGCATTAATTGAATTTAAAGTTAGAAATGGGAGGATAAGTAACTCTATTCAGTTATTCTTATATCCAGTTATGTATATTAATATAATTAATATATATATATATATATATATATGCACACACATACACACACACACACACACACACACACAATTGCATCATGCTAAAATGCAATTGCATCATTCTATTTGTTTGTTTGTTTGTTTTGCAAATTTAAATGCAATCCTGCTTTGTATAGTTTTGTCAGGTAACCAAATGTCAGTTATAGCCTAAATGTCAGATCTCACCAAACCCTCTTTAGCCACACACTTGGCTTGGTCTGCCTTTTTTTCTTTTTTTGTCTTAAAAAAATACACTTGTAAGCCAAGCTATTGAATTATTCGTTTTTAAAATAACCTGTTTTAACTTAGGACATTTTCTGTTATGTCTCAACGTATTGTTTTGTTTCTTACTGGTTCTGAAAACTGTGAATATTTTGTTTAATGTGACGGCATTTACAGTGTGTCTTGCTGAACAACATATCACACAACAGACTTTTCATTTAATGCTTTTGAGCGCCTTGGTGTCACTTCGTTAGAGGTGTTGGCCTTTCAACAGCACGTTATTAATGTATTCTGTTCAAACTCTGCCAAACTGTATTTTGAAACACTGACATGGTCTATTGACGGTATCTGAATCATGCAGCTGTGTGCAAAAGTCTGATGAGCGCATAGGCCATGAATTCGGCTATATTTACACGAACAAGAGACTAATATATTACTTATGAATATTTTGCTTGTTTGGTTTAAAATAATTTTGTATGCTCTTACAAAATATGATTAGCCTCCTCTATGTCTTAATAAATGCATAAACGTGTGTCTACTGTATAATTATCTTAATAACTGTTTATTAGGCAGGTTGACATAATTGCTGTAAGGACATATTATAGGTATAGGAGTTATTAAAACGTACATTATTATTATTATTATTATTATTATTATTATTATTATTATTATTATTATTATTATTGCTGTTTTATCATCATATTTTAATAAAATGGCTTATATGTAATTACCCCGTGTTGTGTTTTCAGTGAATGTTTGGTTTGTTATGTGAACCGAATAAAGAGACACTTTTTGAGTTTCACTTAACACAGAATTTTGAATATATACTTCTCTTTAGAATACAGTTAACATTTTAACATTTTGAAAATGAAAAAATATGTTTTTAATGAAAGTGTATTACAATAAAATTCTAAATGTCCGAAATCATTTGGATGTTTATTAGAAGGAACATTTGGAACATTAATTATCCAGTCAAAGAACGGTGGTGTATTTATGCTGATTTAACATATAGAATAGTTTGTTTACAATGATTTTATTTAATCTTATTGAAATCTTGTGGTTATTTGAAATATAAAATATGATGGTTGTAATTTGTGGTGCTGTCATTAACATTTCCTTACTTTTCCCGTTTTCTAAGGAAGCCCTTTGACATCCCTTTGTTTGTCATATACAGGCAAGTTTAATAACTCTACATGTAGGCCCATAGTAATTGCATTTAATGCTGAGTTTAGAATGATCTCTTGTCTATGGTGCATGATAAATTCAAATGAGTCTCCATTTTATTATTGCTGTCTATGCAAATGAGTGACTTTATCGCGCTTGTGTATGCAACATGTACTGTAATGGCATATTATTGATTCAGTGGATATGCTAAATCCACGAGCTGCCTCTGTATTTCTACCCGATTTAAACATCACCTTTCCTGAGGTGTTTGAGCATGGCGAAAAGATGTAAACTAATGGTGCTGGGTATTTGCCTAAAGCGCACCAGCATGTCAGGATTAAAATTATCCACTGCTTATTTTACTACTCACCATAATTTTCTCTTTAGAGAACGCTTAGAAACGTACCTCTTCGCTTTCAGGCTTTCTATAGGCTAGAGCATATAAAGTGCCATAGACTTTCACTGTAATTTAGGATTATTTATTGGTTAACTATGTCAAACTTCAAATAAACCAACTTGGATCGAAAGCCCAGTTAATTCAGTGTCGAGATACAGTGTGCAGAGTAAACGTTTATATGACAGCGGATCATTAGTGTACATTATTCATCAGGGGTGTTCAAAAAATCACAAAAGGTATACAAATTTCGAGTTTATCAATTATTTTAGCCGTCACAAAGAAAAGTTTAGGCACTTTCTTGCATCTCTTAAATACATAATTCTTTGCTTTCTTTTCTCAGAGCAAAATCAAAAGCCGTCGTTCAAGATCGTAATATATGTGGAGTCTCATCATCGTTTAGTTTGCAAAATTAACGGTATACGCGCTCTTCCATGTCCTAAAATCATTTAGAGTAAAAACCTGCCTCGCTTGTTGTGAGTGTGAAGCAGAGGAAGGTGTCAGTACAGGTTTCCGTTGAGCGCGGAGCTGCTCGAGATCCAGGGCTGAACGCAGTACATGTAAGGGCAGCACTGGTAGGACTGGTACAGGCGCAGATAATGAGGCGGGAGGAAATCATCCGCTGCGTACTGCCTCTGGTCGTCCTTCACTAGCACCCTTACCGCCACCCGCTTTG
Organism: Leptodoras nelsoni; assembly: GCA_028566375.1. Lineage (NCBI taxonomy): Eukaryota > Metazoa > Chordata > Actinopteri > Siluriformes > Doradidae > Leptodoras > Leptodoras nelsoni. The sequence continues at coordinate 14,491,869 of JAOVVG010000042.1, read as the reverse complement.
CCAGCGTGGACGCCGAGGTAGCTGCGAGTTCGGCCGCCATCTGTCGCCGTTTCGTTTTGTATCTGCGGTTCTGGAACCAGATCTTCACCTGGGTCTCGGTGAGTTTGAGCGCTCCCGCCAAGTGCGCGCGCTCCGGGCCGGACAGGTAGCGCTGCAGGTTAAAGCGGCGCTCCAGCTCACACACCTGCGCGTGCGAGAAAGCGGCACGGCACCGCTTCTTACTGGCTTTCGGGTGATGATCGGTAAAGGCACAGTTCTCCCTCTTCTCTCGCTCCAAGTCTGGAACTTGCACATCAAGATCTGTGTAAGAACGGATAAAGTGGTTAAGTGCGCTAAATCTGAAGACTTTGTTCTGCTGTTAGTCCTAATGGAAAAAGCTTAGGACTTTTTGTAGTGCATCTCTCAGCACGCTTATCTCCTAGGTGTTAGTCTAGAAGCCAATGTTAAACAGATTCAACTGGATAGATTAGTGTAGATTATATGCTGCAGCGCAGCAACCAACTGTGAAAACCGTTTTTCTTTTATTTGTTTTCTCTAAATTGTAGACTTACTTTGTCTGTTTTCCGTATGTAATGTCTCCTCTCCTGTAGACTCCTCTCCACAAGACTGTCTGTCCGGTGATGTGTCAAGGTCGCGCGCACATGGAGCAACCCTGCTGTGTCCGTACACGATGCTTCCCTTTCTGCTTCCATCCTCATTCGCGCCCCGACAGTGAGCGGACACGGGACAGCTTATTCCTTCTACCCTCCCGAGAAGCTCTGCCTTCACAAGTTCGTCGCTGTATTCCCGGGAGAGTCGCTTATTTCCCTGAGAATCAAGCCCTCGATTCAAAATGTTATGTATCGAGAACGAAGAGTTGTCGCTCGCCATTTACAACATATATAACCTCCAGGTCAGAATTATGCAGTTTAAAAAAAATGCTCAAAAGATGTAGCCTGCGCGTGAACTATATGTCCCGAGTGTTTTTTTGTTTGTTTGTTTTGTATTGTTATTTTATATTATTTTATTTTTTTAAGACGCAAACTCTGGCTTTCACTCGAAAGATTGACGCTGTCTTCCACTTCTACTTTGGTTTAATTATAGTGAAACTCCTCCTGGGCCAATCAACTAGCAAAGTGTCAGAATAAGTCATGCCTGCATTAACACTTTCTCTACTTCTATAGAAACAGCGCGCCAATGCGCTGGCTGCGCCGCGTAACCCCGCCCACTCAGCCTCTCCCGCCGAGAGCTTCCAGAAGTAGGCCTACTTAATTAAAGATCAATGCCATTTAACCGTACTTCATTTTTGCCACTGAAACAGAATTGTTGTCTGCTCTTACTGTAAACTGCAAACTCCCTACAGCACAGAATGACTTTCAGGAACACAACTTTCATTTTATAGCTATGCGGAAGGTTGACAGGGTTTTCTTGATAAACAAACAAGCAAACAAACAGACAAACAAATAAATATCTCGAACGTAAGATGCTTTCCTTCCACACTCTTAAGTTGTACAAGAAAGAAATATAAAGAAAGAACATAAAGAAATACTGTTCTTATAAATATTGGCGTAAAATTGCCACGTCTGTGTATGCTGTAAAGGGAAAATGTATTAGCCCTTTAATTCCATTTATCTTGCCTGTACTAGGTTTTGCCCTTAGTTATAAATCTTCTAAACACTATAAACTCAAATGCAACTGGAGAAAAATAATTATTGCATTATTGCAGTCCTTATTTGACGACGTAGGTAGAAGAGCTAAGAAATGCATCATGAAACATCATGATACGTAGGTACAGAGTTTGTAATGCAGTACAGAATGTAATTGTGTGTGTTATAATGTAAGCTATATATTTTGATACATGACTGCATAATGTTAGGCAGGTCTATATACTGTACGAGTTCACCTACTGTGGATCTTAGTGGCATCAGCGTCACCTACCGTCCGCAGTCTCCACCGCTCATCCCTTCTGTTCATTTTTTTACATTGCTTTTTTACTGTTATAACGTACAGAATGTTTATAGTCATAAATAGAACAACTTTGTTCTAACTTTGTTCTATTTATTGCTTCGCGTTTATATAGGTCTACATATTTTAATTAATAATTTTTTTATTAATTTATTTTATGAAGTAAAACAATCGGTAGAACAACTAACATTCGGCTAGTGACGTACTCGACCAGGAAAATGCATTCTATTGGTCAGATTCACGCTGTCACGTGCTTAATACTGGCGAGCAGAATTTCGGTTCTTTTATAGCGCGTCCCATAATTTCAGCTCAACTATGAATACGAACCGAATCTTTCGGATCCCAAATGACTCACTGCCCTTGTCATTTCTAAAGCGGGACACGTTTTGCGATTATTTGAGCCGTGATTGTCCTTCTTTGCCTAACTATACAAGACACTGCCGAAATTTTGTTCTATAGACTATTTTAAACAACAATAGGCTATAGAATTACGCACTGCATTTTCTAGAATTTCTGCAAACTGAGTAAGGCACTTAACAATTGCCCTCCACATTTCTGCATGTGTCTGTTCTTCATTAAGAAATTAATTTCCATTCTTCATTAAAAGATCGCAGTATAGCCTGATGGCCCTCACTAACACTTGCACATGCCATAGTCTACATTTTCAAGAAGTAGGGCTGGAGGTAAACATGCCTCACCAATGATGACACCAAAGACGGTTTGATGACGTATAGGTAACTAATCTTGGACATATATTTTTCTTATTAAGAACATGAGGAATACTGTGTCTGTTGTAGGCTATATAATCGGAGGCTATTGATATGGCCGAAATGAGCTAAGGTAGAAAGAGATCAGTGACTTAATGTCTGATATCAAGCGGTATGAAATGAGCGAAGGAAAAGACAAGATTGGAGATTTGCCGTTCTCTCGGCTACATGTATTGTATGGCTACATATTGTCAGGTGTGAATTCAGATGAAGCCGTTCTCACAGGCGAAATATGTCAAAAGAATTTATTTCTGCTCTATCTTAATGTGTAAGCCTAACTAAAATCACACTCAAAGGAATAATAAGGCAAATGTAGGCCTATAGCTTGATAGACTAGCAATTTACACGTAACTTCACGTCGTCTACTGGCATCCCACAGTAAATAAATACATACATACATACATGCGTACATACATACATACATACATACATACAGACACACACACACACACACACACACACACACACATATATATATATATATATATATATATATATACTTTCATACATACATACATACCTACATGTGTACATACATACATATATACATACATACATACATGCATGCATGCATACATACATGCATGCATGCATGCATACATACATAGGCTACCTTCCGGAGTCCCTGTTTGCACTCTTACCACAAGTGCCCTTTTAGGTATTCTCCTATGGCAATAATCTGGGGTGGGATTCCCTACGTTTAATCTTAGCGATTTATCAACAAGTTTCAGAACAACGTAACTTTAAGATCACATTTTTTGCGAGTGTTTCCCAAAAGTCTTACTCTCTCAAATTACGAACGAGTTTTAACTATTTAAATGGATAATATTAACAAAGCATGAAAAGCATTACATTCGCAATTCAGGCATGCAGTTTACCCTTCCTGGTTATATGACTTGCACATTCAATGCAGATGAGCCTATACGGGAGATGTAGGGCTCAATAGGTTGGGAGTGAATGGGGATCGGTGGGCCGTCCACTCCACCAACTACTGCAGGAATGCTTTGGATTGCGTGACAACCTATTTGGGTTTCATGCAATGCATCACTAGTGCGTGAAAATGTTATATATCGTCGTGCATATCGCAACAGTGCTTTCGTGACTGCACGCACACATTTGAATACAACAGCTGTGCTTAGCCCATGTGCATCATTGAGAGTCTGTAGAAATCCACCATTGGCATTAAATCGGAGGCCTGTCAGTAGCTGGTTCCTGTTGCCAGCTCCTCCTGCACTAGGCCAAGGAGTGCCATGATCTTCCCCCCAGGCAGCCACACCGATATCTTTCAGCACATCATCATGAAGCTGAAGGGGGTTCATGTTTAAACCGTGAGCAGCATTAAGGAGAACTGCCTGGCCTCGTGGTCTGCGGCGTCGTCTTAACCGTCCTGCGCTCATGTCATGTTAATTGTGTTCCTGGTCAAAAACTATTATATAAAAACTATTCTAGCTAATTATAAATCCATAATAATACATATATTACCACCTAATATTTTGATAGATCTTATTATCAGTCCTTGTGAACATTACACATTTTGAACTTCTAATTGCTGTTTATGGCCCTTATAAGCCTTTGAGTTATAAAAGCATAATGTATGGATTATTTTTGACTATAACAAAAACACATTGTGCTAGTTATTACAGACTGCTTTGTGTCAATGTTAAAGGACATTTATTTTGAAACTATTTCAGATTTTTTAATAGTGGCACAAAATACCATCCTTTGTGTTCCTGATCAAAACTGAGTGGTATGATTTTAGTAGTAAAGAAAACCCCAAATTACGCATGAAACCTTAATCCTAATACATAAACCCTGGAATAATCAGACACTTCACACTGGGAGGCTGTGACACTACCCACAGCACCCATCATCACACATCTATCATACATGCTTAAAAATATCATTTAGCCTAATACTACATAATACTGACAATTCAGTAGTAGATTTAGTTTTTCATTTGGGGTCTGAATGTAATGTTTGCGATGCAATTGCGTTTTGGAAAAAGAGCATGTGTGTATTTATATATGAAATAAGATTGTAGCGCCACCTCCTGGTTTTATTCGTGACAGTTAAAGGTTCTGCGGCACCCAGACCCCAGATTTTGTCGTTAGAGGGCGCACACATTCACATTTTCAAACAAACTAGCTCAGAATCTGTACATATAAACTATCTCCACACCTTGAAGTCGGTGGGCCGCTAGATAGTTATCCAACAGGACAGCTCTTTTCTTCCTGCTTTATAAAAATAAATAAAAAAAGCAAATAAAACGATAATAACTTTAGCGCTTTTTGTATATACTAGTCCTTATAATAAAATAACACAATAAGTAATATAATCGAGATTATATTAGATAGATAGCTTATGCTAGCAACTTAATTTTATTTAAACCATCATCTCTCTAATCCTCATGGTCTGATTAGAAGTCAAACACTTGACCACAGAACCATTCAACGGCTTCTGTTTCTAACAAAATTAACCAAGCAAAGAATTAACTTTGGTTTCAGTATTGTTGACTGATTTACAAATTTTAATTTAAAAACCATTGTATGGTTAAACTTCACGCACTGAATAACTTAACTATCTACACGAGACTGACTATAACTCTGTGTGTAGGGCTTATGGGTCCGTCGCCTAATATAAGAATGAAAGTAGGTAAAACCGGTTAGTGTATTTGTTCAGCAGGTATTATGGAAATGAAATGCTCATTTGATTTATTTGCTTTCGCTTAAATTCGCGCCTAATGAACATATATGACCAGATAAATATTCGTCAAATTTTCTTTATTGTCTAGCGTAAATACTGAGTCGACCTAAGTTAACTGACGTTAGATAAATGAGAGAATTAGGGGAGTTCACTCAGTTAGTTTGAGCAGTAGCAGTTAAACCCACAAAAACGGTGCATTGAAAGCAGGTAAAAATATTTATCTGAATATTTTTTAAATAAATCAAACATTTTACGAGGAATTTACCTGACTATACTGAATTCTATTTAAATAAATAGCACACACACACACACGCGCGCACACACACACACGGTGTACACAAAGTATTGAAACATTTATGCAGACAGGTTACATACATTTTATTTTTTGTATTTAAAATATTGACAAATGTACAATTTATTCCACAGCTTTTATTATTATTATTATTATTATTATTATTATTATTATTATTATTATTATTATTATTGTTGTTGTTGTTGTTGTTGTTGTTGTTGATGATGATGTTGTTGTTCAAACGTGTTTTGGCACAACTTTTTTTGGCACACGCTTTTTATTTTCGACCCATGTTCGCAAGTTCGTAAAATCTCGTGCTCATATGCAGTATTCATTTTCTTTTTGGTATTTAACCAAAACATAGAATCAGAGCATAAATGTGTCTTCATTTCTTTTGTTTATTCTCAGTAAGCTCTTCTGATAACGACCTGGACCTTTGGCAACATGCCGCTCCTGACTGAGTAATATACTCATATACATTTATTTGGTGTGATTATTCACCTGTGGAAACAGCTCGTGGCGCATACAGACCAGCCTCATTACGAGATCTCTACAGCTATAGTTAAAACACTGTCATTTCAAGATGTTTGTCTCTTGTTTGCACCCACAGCAAAACCGATTACTAAACAAACGCTGTTTATATCGACTAAAGCCTTATCACCACATTAGCGGTTGCAATCTGCTGCTCCTGTTTACTCACTGAAAAAAAGAAGGCCTTGAATTATGGCATGTCAGGTGTTTAAGCTGACAGCGACTTTTAGCATGTGCATAAAGCCCTAAAATGTAAAACTTAGTATAAATAAACTAACTTAATTGGATAGAATCCTTATTTTAATTTCCTTTAGTTGAATGAGTCTGTTAATGCCACGTCCTAGTATATGTAAAGAGAGTCTTCCAGTTCTAGTATGGCTTAGAAACAGTGTGGTCAAATGTTATCTGGCTCTGACTTGGCTGCCGAGAAAGTCAGTGTTTAGGGAAACTCCACGCAGGCTAAGCCTGATGGAAGGGCTCCTATCTGGTCGGAGATACAAATCATGAGAAGAGGCTGTGTGTGAACGCGCCCCGGCGTCCCGAGGCATCGCCGTTCTGTCGCCAGCGCTATTTACACTCAAGGGCCTAGGCCACTTATCCTGACACCAGGTATGTCCTACCGGTAGTGCACCAGTCAGAAGAAGTGGTCATCCTTGCTTTCGGCGCAGACAAGCTCTTTTAGACGCTTTGTTTACATTTCTATTAATCTCCATTAAAAGCTTCGGCAACGGCTAACCTCTGCAGGATAAACGCGGCGCGGCTCTAATGGTCTAACAAGTAGCCGGTTTTCTGCTAGTGTTAGTTTCCTATTAGGTGCAAGTTTGTCGTTATAATTAAACTAATAGGAATGAAACTGCAATAAAAAAACACTATCTATCTATCTATCTATCTATCTATCTATCTATCTATCTATCTATCTATCTATCTATCTCAGAAATATTTTGCTTGTAATAATAACACAGAATTCTATAATTATTTTAGAGATAACAACTTCTAGCTATTTGAGCAACGGCAATACTGAATCTCTTTCGATCCTACATCTATAATGAATTGACTGCACATTAGGTCACATTCATCGCAAAGCTGCAATCGAGTCCATCTGAATTACCAAAACGCTGATATTAATGCTCACTCTTTATGTCTGTTTAAGTTCCCCGTCGAGCTTCTGCTTTTCGTCAACAGGCCTCATGTGCGCCTGGCCTCTCTCAACATAAATAGCCCATACAACAACTGTCTTCATGCTCGATCGGTGAAAACGCAAATGAATCAGCGAGAAGCTCTGGGAAGCTTGGAAACAAAGTGCACTTCATTTAATCACAAATCGGAGCTAATATACTCACTGGCTTTATTTTATATCTTCTCTCATGCACAGGCGGGGCAGGAAACGTTTCACTTTCTTTCTTTCTTTCTTTCTTTCTTTTTTTCTTTCTTTCTTTCCATAGCATAATCTTTATACACTGTGAGGAGCTTGGTGTTCCTTCATTCATTCTTGTGTTTT
>JAOVVG010000042.1:14454304-14465130 GCA_028566375.1 Leptodoras nelsoni | reverse complement strand
ACAGTAATGATAGACTGTCGTTTTTCTTTACTTAGTTGAGTCGTTCTTGCCATAATATGGATTAGAACATTACTCAAATAGGGCTATTTACTGTATACTGACTCTACCTCTTCACAACACAACTGATGTCTCAAACACATTAAGAGGGCAAGAAATGAACTCTTGACAAGCACAGCTGTTAACTGAAAGCCATTCCAGGTGACATAAAGCTGACTGAGAAAATGGCAAGATGTACAAAGCTGTCAACTAAGCAAGAGGAGACTACTTGAAGAATCTAAAATATAAAACATATTCTGGTTTGTTTTTTGTTTACTAAATAATTCCATATGTATTCCATATGTACTTAATTATAATAATTTAAATTTATAAATAAAAAATAAAATTTTGTATACATTTAAAGTAGAGTTCAAAGTCGACTCTTATCTATAATACAGTTTTCTAAGGGATTTGCTCGAGTGTGCGCTAAACTGCAATTTCCTACTTAGTCAGACAAAACCCGCCTACTTCCTATTACTATTTGCAAACGTTTGTGTCAATCATGCTATAACGCTTGTAATTGGTCACTGATTGTTATTGTGTCGCCGTCGCACTTTTACCCCGCGACCTTTCTCTCATTGCAAGACGATTGGCTACTTCTTCGGGGTCAGCCCGTGGAGCGAGCATTCCTATTGGTCTATTTCACCACGCCCACTCTCCATTGCTGTCACCGGTTTGAAGGTGAAATTCTTGTCCTGCTGCTCAATCGGCACAAGCTGCAGTTTTGCTTTACCTGTCCAGTGGCTCTCATTTCTTTCTCTCCTTCTTTAAAAAAAGCACAGAATATCTTATCAGTCCAGCATGTCGTCGATATTCAGCGAGGTTCCTCTAGCCGCGCCTGTCGCCGTTTTCAAACTGACTGCGGATTTTCGTGAAGATCCGAGTCCCAACAAGGTGAACCTCGGAGTTGGAGGTGAGATGCTGCGTGTGATGCTCAGTCACGTTTCAACAGGAACATGTGTGTAGGTGTAGCTGGGTCAGTGTGTGTACACTGCTTTCTGGTTTTAGCATCATGGCGACACGTTGCTAGCTAGCTAGTTAACCCTGAGCTAAGTTAGCAGGTTGCCTTTAGTGACCAGCACGCAGTGTTGAGCTGGTGAACAGATGACATGTTTAATATTTCTGGCCTTTCAGTGACAGGCTGCTCCTGTCTTTACTGCAAAGCAGGGCCCTGAGCACAGATCATCTAATAGCCCTCTTCCTGACTACTGACCCTGAATGTTAGTTTTGTTATTTAATGTTAATGCTAGTTAATCTAAGCAATTTTAGAGACCTTTCATATAATACTGTATGTAATTGTCAGATCTGAACGCAAGGCCTTTAAAAATTAGGCAAGCTTACAGAGCTGTTATTTTGAGCTTTGAGTAGGTGTAACTGCAGCCCTTTGTCCTTTCTGTAATGATTGGCCTCTGCTCAGAGACGTGCAGGACTTGGGCTCCTCACTGATAAAGTTGTGAAATGGTTTCAGTTTACTCCACTGTTCTCAGCCAAATGCTAGTCTATGTTAAGAGGCAGCTGGTAAGAGGAGACATGATACACAAGACTGCCAGTACACCCATGCATGTCTTAAGTTTTAAGGACCTTTAGAAAGTCATACATGCTTTTATTACATCACGTCTTGATTACTGTAACTCCCTTTACACGGGCATCTGTCAGTCCTCTTTGGCCCGTTTGCAGCTCGTTCAAAATGCTGCAGCCAGATTACTTATGGGTACAAAAAAACGGTAACATATCACACCTGTCCTGGCCTCCGTTCATTGCCTCCCCATTACCTATAGGGTCCAGCTTTACTTTTTGTTTTTAAGACTCTTCATGGTATGGCTCCACTCTACATCAGTGCTATGTCCTTACAAGGCACAAAGGACAATTCAGTCTGCCATCAAATCATTGTTAACTGTTCCACAATCTCGGTTAAAACCTAGGGGAGACCGTCCTTTTTCTGTCGCTGCTCCCAGGCTGTGGAATTCATTACCTCTGGATATCAGGTTGTTAACATCCATTGAGGAATTCAAAACCTGCCTTAAAACCTACCTTTTTTCTTTGGTTTATGAAGGTAGTTAATCTGGTGATCTTTTATTCCTTCTTTTCCACTTAATATTTATTTATTTCCGATTTTAATATGTTCTTTTTTTTCTATTCTGACTCTGTTATTGTTATTTCATATATCTGCCGTTTAGCACTTTGGTCAGTCGTGGCTTTTAAATGTGCCTTATAATTGAAATTGAATAGTATAAAATGCAGGAAGCCAATAGCATGTAACATTGATGAAGAAAGAATAGATCAAAGCATCCTGTAGTATCAGTAGGTTTGGGGATAGTGTGGCTGTGTGTTGTTGGATTATTTTTTTATTCTATCTGCAGGTTAGCACAGCAGACATTTTTCCACATAAATGAAGTGTACAGAAATGTGCATGCAGCATCTAATAACTTGATCTAAATCTAAAAATAAGATGCTTCAACATTTTATAGTATTATAGAAGTGCTTTGCTATTCAGTTTAAGTAAAATGCCCTCTACAGTCAAGCTTGTGTCCGGTGTGTAAGCACGGTGCTCCTCCATTAAACTGATGAGACGTATTTTAATTCTAATTGCCAAAATAGTTTCACCATAATCAAGCTATATTTTTAACACATACTGTGTGGGGTTTAATGTGACACTGTAATCATGTAGGCCTTGACAGATTTATCTTTTATCTAAAATATAATTTTCCAAAACAGCAAGCCCAAGAGTGTATTCACTTCGTACAGGAATCCCCTATTGATTGCAGTGTAATGTGCAGCACTCTGTCAAAGAACGTACATGATTGCCCTTGTGATAGCAGTTGTATGAAAACCACACTGCCTTTAGACAGTCTAACTGCAGTGACTTGTCCAAATGTGTTGAAATGGTGATGTTAGCCAATGGGTAAAAGGCCATAGATAAGTCCTGCATGCCGCTTTGATAAAGACAGTTCACAGTTCTTTGCCATTTCTAGCTAAAGGGAAGGTATCTTCCTATTTCCCAGTATTTTGTGTTTTTCCAGAGTGTCTAATAAACACATCTCCAGTGATTGTTAGTCTATGAATGTTTGACAGATCATTGTAGAGCGGCGCTTTTCTGCATTTCCCACTCTCAGCCTGTTGTCGCTGAAGCCATGTTGAGTCATCAGTAATTATAATCAGACTGTATCTAATTTATTGACTCATCATTTTTTAAATACATGCAGCCTGATTTAGATGCTGCAGAATATGAGTAGACAGATAGATACATAGATAATCACTTAATTCCAGAAGGACATGTGTGTATTACAGCAGTACAAAGTACAGTAAAGGTATAATAATCATTACACAAGAGCAAAGTATTAGGCTATGTCCATTAATTCACAGACACAAAGTAGAGGTGGTGGTCCAGTAGTGCTCAGTGAGTGTGTCCTGAAGTGACAATAATGTCCCAGCACAGTGAAGATGTGTTTTACAGTGTGATCGCTGTTGGTCCAAATGATCTCCGGTGCTTTTTCTTGCTCTGATGGAGCTGCACAAGACTCTGTTGCTGAAAGTGCTCTGCTCTCTGAGCAGCAAGTCATGGCTCCTCCCTGTGAGGTGTTATCCTGAATATCTCTGACCTCCTTTTAAACACCACCTCAGACCATCCAATGATCAGCCCAAAACAGAGCCAATTTTCGGTAAGCTTTTTTGCATCCCCACCACTGATGCTGCTTCCCCAGCGAACTGCAGAGAAGATAACAACTCGTAACAACAGACTGGTAGAAGGCTGGTAGAAGGCTGGTAGAAGACGGGTAGAAGGCTGGTAGAAGGCTGGTAGAAGGCTGGTAGAAGACGGGTAGAAGACGGGTAGAAGACGGGTAGAAGACGGGTAGAAGAAGGGTAGAAGGCTGGTAGAAGGCTGGTAGAAGGCTGGTAGAAGACGGGTAGAAGACGGGTAGAAGGCTGGTAGAAGGCGGGTAGAAGGCGGGTAGAAGGCGGGTAGAAGACGGGTAGAAGACGGGTAGAAGGCGGGTAGAAGGCGGGTAGAAGGCGGGTAGAAGGCGGGTAAATTTAAATAAAGTATTCAGATGTCCATCTAAAATTTATTTAATTGCATAATTAATATTCACTCTAGAAATTAGCAGTAGTATTTAATTTTCGAGCACTAGCAAGTGTACCTGTGTTCATTTTAAATACACTTGCATGTCTGCGCAATAAATTAATCATTGAGTTTGGGAGGTCCTAGGAACTGCTGATGAAACTTCAGCAAAGCTTAGGAGCACTGTCCATTATCAAATCCATTATAACAAAGAGGAAGAAATATAGCATAACCCAGACACAGCTCGGTACTCCGGCAAGAAGTGTCCAAGAGCCTAGCTATGCCACTGAAGGAGTTGCACTAGCTGATTTAGAAAAAACCTGTCTGAAGCCCAGCAATATCCTTAGCTCTTCACAGCTCCAACCTCTGTGGGAGAGTGGCCAGAAAATCTGAAAATGATTTTGTGGTCTGATGAGACTACAGTTAGTTATTTGGTTTAAAGCCAAAGCAGATGCATGCAAACCAAAGAGCAATGTGCTTGATCATGATGGTGGTAGCATCATGCCCTGGGGTTGCTTTTCAGCAGGAAGAACTAAAAAGCTCAGAACAGAAAACATGGATGGAGCCAAATATAAACAAATTGATGAGTAGAACCGGTTAACATTTCTATGTACGGTATTTAGGAGACACTCTGATCTAGAGAAGACAATATCAGGATTCCTACTTAAAATGCGGGTTTATTCCTACAGGTGATTCTCATGTGCCGAGCCTGCTCTGTGTAATATTTAGTAATTATTTCTTATTAGAAAGGATTTTCGTTCTAAAATAAATATTTTTGTTTACAGAGATGTTGTTGATTATTAATTTATGAACAAAAGGTTGTTTATTGTCTGTTGATGTTTGCATTTGACATAAGACCACTGCGGATGATTTATTATTATATTACATCATTAGCGATTATTGAGCAAATGTAGGCCTGAGCATATGAAGGCCGGTCCGTGAAAATATTGTCTTAGATGAAACCGGTCCGTGGCGCAAAAAAGGTTGGGGACCGCTGCCTTAGATGATGGCGGGTCAAGCTGAGCTGTATTTGACACTTGAAGGGCTTGAGGTACGGACAGGGTTTTGATAATTGGCATCAGGTAGGAAGGGGATGGTCTGAAGTTGTGCTGCAGCGGCACACATAAGAAGACTCGCCAGGAGGTAGTTACAGTAGTCAAGTCTGGAGATGACGAGACTGAAGAAGCACCTGAGTCTGCAAGACTGAGTCAAGTTTGCAGTACTAGCTGCTCATCCAATAGCTGATCATCCATAAGAACGCCAAGGTTTTAAATACTTTTGGATGGCGTAACCAAGATTTCTCAAAGGAGATAGCAAGATCTTTGTGAGGACCACTAGCTCCAGGAATGTAGAATTCCTTCATTTCTTTTATATTTTTATTTTGTCTTTTACAGCATACAGGACAGATGAGTGTCAGCCGTGGGTGCTACCTGTTGTGAAGAAGGTGGAAAAACTGATTGTTGAGGACGACAGTCTAAACCATGAGTACCTGCCCATCCTAGGCCTACCTGAGTTTCGTTCTAGTTCCTCAAAGATTGCTTTGGGGGAGGACAGTCCAGCCATTTTGGAGAAGAGGGTAAGCACAGCTTTAATGTCAGATACCTAGTCTACAGCATGTGGCAATGTACTGGGAGACTTTGTTGCTGACTGTGTTCCCATTTCCTGTGTACCTCATGCATGCTGTATTTAAATTTCTAATACTGAAGAATTGTTGTGTATGATTTCAGTTAGAAGTGTCAGTGGGGATGCTTTGTTTCATTGTGTTCTTTATATGTATTACAGGTAGGTGCTGTTCAGTGTCTAGGAGGAACTGGAGCTTTGAAGATTGGTGCCGAGTTTCTGCGCAGATTTCACAATGGAAACAATAACACCAAAACACCCATTTATGTCTCTTCGCCCACATGGGGTAAGGTAGAAATTTTGGGGCCTGTGAATGCTACACCCTACAAACTTAATGCTGTCATAATCGAAGATTGAAGATAAATTTGTAGGATTTTTCAGCAGTAAAGATAGAGCTGAGATTATGCATTCCAGGAGCAAGTCCAGAGGTGATGGGCCTAACCTTTTTAAGATGAGACATCATCTTTAATTGACTATTTCTCCTTTTGTGGTTGTTTTCCCCCTTTCTAGAGAACCACAATGCTGTTTTTGCTAATGCTGGGTTTGAGGATATTCGCTCCTACAAATATTGGGATGCAGAGAAGCGTGGACTAAACCTGTCTGGTTTCCTGGGTGATTTAGAGGTGAGATGTCAACATGCCAGTTCTGTTTTAAACAGTCGGCTCTGGGCTACAACAGCTTCAGGGGAATTATTCTCGAGTAAATGTTTTCCCTCTGAAAAACAACTGTGGCAAAATTGGCGTCTTTAAACAAAGAGTAATAAATATCATAATTAATATCTGTCTATCTATTGCAGAATTAATATCTATTTGTAGTGTAAAACCAAAGAGCCTTCAGTACCAACAAAGTAAACACTATATGGGCAAAAGTATTTGGACACCTACACATTATACCTACAGGAGATTTTATGACGTTCCATTCTAAATCCATAGGCATTAATATGGATTCTTGTACCTAAAACACCTTCCACTGTTCTGAGCAGGCTTTCTACAAATGTTTGGAGTGCGTCTGTGGGAGTGTTTGTTTGAATTTCTTTAACCCCAAACTCACTCAACTGTGACTTTAAGGACCTTGATTTGTGCACTGGGGGACAGTAATGCAACAGAAAAGGGCCTTCCCCAAACTGTTCCCACAAAGCTGGAGGCATACAATTGTGTAAAATGTCTTGATGTGCTGAAACGGTAAGATTTTCCTTTACTGGAATTAAGGGGCCTGGGCCAACCCCTCCACCAAACTTTACAGTTAGTATAATGCAGTCAGGCAGGTAACATTCTCCTGGCATTCATCAAATCCAGACTCATCCATCAGTCTGCCAGATAGAGTAGCATGACTCGTCACTGCACAGAACATGTTTCCACTGCTCCAGAGTCCAGTGGCTACATGCCTTAAACCACTCCATTCAACATTTGGCATTGTGCTTGGTGATATAAGGCTTGCATGCAGCTGCTCGGGCAAGGAAACCCATGCCATGAAGCATCTGATTTGATCTGGTGCATTTCTGTGCTGATGTTAATACCAGAGGAGGTTTGGCAGTTATCGAAACAGCAGAGCATTGGTGACTATTAACCAGTGTTCCTCAGCACTCAGTGACCCTGCTCTGTAATTTGACACTGAATGAGATAACTATATGCAAAAAAAGATGGAAGCGGTGCTGAGGAACGGGATGTTCAGTGCTAAATGCGCATGGTGGGAACTATGTGTTGCCAAATTATATGTACTTTTTTCAGTATGTGTAGGTTATTGTATACATTTGTATAAATTTTTTTTGTATATAATATTCAGCTGGTTGCTTATACTGTAAATCCAAAACCTTCCATGTTTTGTAGTTAAACCAGTTGGTTCATGCTGTCAGCATCAATCTGTTCCATCTGACAGCATGTGCTTTTGTAGTAAAATTCTCTCATAATTAAACTCAAAATATCATCGTATAATGCCCCACATGCCCTATTAGACCATGTAATGTATCTAATAATGATATGTTGTCTTTCAGAGTGCACCTGAACACTCTATTATTGTGCTGCACGCCTGCGCCCATAACCCCACAGGCACAGATCCTAGTCAAGAAGAGTGGAAGAAGATTGCTGAAGTCATGAAGGTGAGCGATTCAGTTTAACTCACTTCAGTCTTGATACAGCGTGAGCCACAGAGCACCATACAGTGACCAATCATTGTTAAAAAAAAAACCAAAAACAAACAAAAAAAATACATCACCTCTGTTTACAATGTTGTATTTGCAATTTTCAGAGGAGGAATCTCTTTGCCTTCTTCGACTCAGCATATCAAGGCTTCGCCTCTGGAAATTTAGAGAAGGACGCTTGGGCAATTCGTTATTTTGTGTCTCAGGGTTTTGAATTATTCTGTGCCCAGTCTTTCTCGAAGAACTTTGGCCTGTACAGTAAGTTATTCTTTACTGTTTTTGGACAAACAACCTTGAACTTGAGCATCTTGATCTTCTGCTAAATAAAATCCTTCAAATCAGACAATATGATTGAATGTACAATAATCATGACAAAGTAAGCACACCAGTAGATTGTGATCTTGGAAGCATGAAGGCCTATTTAATGTTAAACTGTCTTACACAGATGAGAGGGTGGGCAACCTGACAGTTGTTGCTAAAGATGCGGACAACCTGAGCCGTGTTCTCTCTCAGATGGAGAAGATTGTCCGGATCACCTGGTCCAATCCTCCATCACAGGGAGCTCGTGTGGTTGGGATAACGCTCAACACCCCTGAGCTCTTTGCAGAGTGGTGTGTATTAGAACCCTCAAGTTCCTATAGAATTATGCTCATTATTAATGAATAGTCTATTGCTTAATATTTAATAACAAGACTATAATTCCACTTTTAAACTCATAAAAAGCACTTATACTTTAATCAGTTTTATTTATTTATTTATTTCCACCTACATAGTACATACCCGTTGGCTTGACTGTTGTTTTGACAGCCCTAGTGCCTATATGTACGCAAAGCTCCTCTCACATTATCGGTTTATTTAAAAAAAAAAAAAAAAAAAAAAAAAAAAGGAAATCCTAATGAATTGATTTTTTACTGTTGCCTTGTACAGGAAGGATAACGTTAAGACGATGGCTGATAGGGTTTTGCTGATGCGTGCTGAATTGAAGGCCAAACTGAAGGCTCTCGGCACCCCAGGCACCTGGGAGCACATCACTGACCAAATCGGCATGTTCAGCTTCACAGGCCTTAACCGTAAGCATCATCCCTGTCACAGCACACAGTCTATCAAACCTAGCAGGGTCTCTAGAGTCTGAAACGGCTGGCATACTGGATTTTATTTTGGATGCGTTTCAACTATACAGGACCAATAACCTTATGAACATATGTACATATTAATATCTATTTAGGGCTAAGAATAATTTAAAGATGTTTGGGCAGAAAACAGAAAAAACACTGGCATTTCATGAAAGCAGTATCAGCTCAACAAAATATTACTGAACACATTTAAAGGACAACAGGCACGTTTATTCATGTTCGAAAGTATTTATTATTGCTTGTGTTTCACAGCCAAACAAGTGGAGTACATGGTGAAGGAGAAGCACATCTATTTGATGGCTAGTGGCCGCATCAACATGTGTGGCCTGACCACCAAGAATATTGACTATGTCGCAGAGTCCATTCATGAAGCCGTCACCAGAATCCAATAACCATCTTTCTCATGCTGTCTGTCCATTTGAGTGGCAAAAAGGGCATTATTAACGTGGTCCTTTCACACTCGAAACCCCCATATTTACTCCTAATGCATCTCTGTGCAGCACTCCAGCATCCTTTGCTGGCTCTGTGATAAATTGTAAACCAAATTAGCTTTCAGTATCAAGTAGTTGTTCAAGAGAGATAGTTTGTTGTGGTGTTTGTCTTGTTTGTACTTATCCTGAATTAAAACATACTGAGTACTTGTAGTGGTGCACTATTACTACTACTACTAAAGAAGCACTTTCTTGTATAATTATGGACTAATGAAGCAATACCATATAGCTGTTATTGACTTGATGTTAATCATTTCAGCTTGATTGTTTTTTAAGGTCTACATGTGCACATGTATTTACTGTGTTCTGTTGACGAGTCACGCTTGATGAGATGATTCTGTGAAGTTGAACAAAGAAAGGAAATCTAGTGCAGCTCCAAAAAAACCTTGAAGTCCACGGCTACACTGTCAATCAGAGAGGATTTAAGTAAACACATTACTTGATTGGCTTAAACAAGACTGCATCAGACTGATACTGTCTATCCTCTAGCTTATAGGCACTAAGGAATGTGTTTTACGTATCCCTAACTTTAAACTCCCTTTGCACTAAGCATATAGTTCTTAGCAGACTACAGTTTAATACACCTTCCTGACCATCTTTGTGGCTGCATCATCTAGATCTTACCATTTGAATTTCAGATAGAGGAGTGAGCCACACTGACCATTACCATACTCCAACATAAGAACAATCTATATTTAGCATTGACGGTTCTTGAAAATGGTTAATGAGAAGTCTTTCACAATTGTTGCTTTTGCACACCATGAATGCTGCGCATGTGTGATTAGGGTCAGTCCATTCTAATGGTAACTTTGTGAAATATTTTCTCATATATATACAGAAGTAAGCTTTGCCTTTTGTTGTTAAAATGTCTAAATGTTTAAAAGCCATTCTCTCAGAATGTTAAATACACACACAAAATATAATAAAAAGGACAACCTGATGAAGCCACTTGAAATAAATAGAATGAAAATACAGAATACCATCTATCCTGTTTTTGTGCTTATTTTGAAGTCCTTGCAGATATACATAGAATGTATTCTCTTGTTTAGAACTGGTTATCATAGCATATACATAAGGTATGTGTGGTGTATACTGTATAGATATATATAATAAATTTTTTATTATTTTATTTTTTATAATATTTGCCTACTGCCATCACACTATTGTTATCCATCAGGAGTATTCTGTGTAGTTTTGTCTGGATTTCAACTGCTGCAATTTTCAAAAAATCAACACCTTTCCAACTCTAAAATATCTGACACGGTTGGGATCGGTGCACTCGTTTACCCTCCACACTCGTTTTTATTCCCCTTTTTCCCCATCCACTTCCATTGATTCTCATTTCAATT
>JAOVVG010000042.1:14404083-14424191 GCA_028566375.1 Leptodoras nelsoni | reverse complement strand
TATTGTTAAAATAGGGTTACGTAAACTACTATCATTAATTAGCTTATGTAGCAAATATATGCAAAAAAAGGAAACCTCGACTGTAAACCGAGTTGTTGTAACTCGTCCGCCACGCACTGCGAAAGTTGAAATCATATAATAATCAGAAGACCATTTGCTTGAATCCCACACTGTACAACTGTACAATACAACACCTGAAACATAGTTTACAATACAGCTGATGACTGCTGTAGCGGCGGTAACTTTCTGCATTAGACCTGCGTATTTCCTTACTTCGTTGATATTATTATTATTATTATTATTATTAGAAAGAAAGAAAGAAAAAAAAAGAAAGAAAGAAAGAAAGAAAGAAACAACTATCAAACCATTTTACATTACAAAAAGATTATGAGGGAAAATGAAATATTATATGACCAAAGTAAAGACAACCCGTAATGTTTTGGCTATACAACCAGACGTGTATAAAACTAAATGCTCCTTTCTTTATCAGGTTTAATTAAAACAAATCATAATCTAGCCTAATTACATTTAAATAATTTCACTGTCGATAAAAAAATCGAGCGGACTCTGACGAGCCAATTTAAATAATTATTTATGATTAACAGTTAAGTTCGCTGTAAAATGTATATAAATAAAGCAGCATTAGTGCTGCAGTAGGCCCATGTCGCCTGTTTATGAGAAGACCTGAATATATAAGGTCGCCTGTATGCTGTACAAAAGCACGCGTTCTCTGGGCAGCTTTTCGTACAGTGAGTTAGATACAGGCCTAAACAAAAATAAAGAGTCTTTTCATTTGTCTATGCTTTAGCCGCTAGAAATAAATTAAACAAGTTAGCTATTTCATTTCGATGACTGGCAAATAACTCTTGACGGGCCTACCTGTAACTTTGATAAACTATAGCTTGCCTATTTCTAATGCAGGGCAACGAGTATAAAGGT
Source organism: Leptodoras nelsoni (assembly GCA_028566375.1). Classification (NCBI taxonomy): domain Eukaryota; kingdom Metazoa; phylum Chordata; class Actinopteri; order Siluriformes; family Doradidae; genus Leptodoras; species Leptodoras nelsoni. Next base: position 14,423,252 of record JAOVVG010000042.1, on the reverse strand, counting down.
TTAAGATTCTATCAACTATTAAGATTTGATCAGCATTTCTGCAACTAATCGATTATCAGATTATCAGGTTTTATAGCCTACGCTATACTGTTAATGGAACAATAGACTGCTTCCGCTAAAACAACTTTTCTGCGCAGTATGTCTGAGTTTATTCGAGGCCATTTATTCGTGACTGGCTAACTTTGACTGTATTGGCTATGTTTGACTGAAGGGAGTGCTGTTATAATAAGCCGGTCTATAGCTTACTGCCTTTGAAAAAATTGACTAAAATAAATAGACCTATTGCATAAATTTGAATCAATTTCCTGACATTTTCCCCCAAACATTTTTCTTCAGGTCATACATTTTAATAACACTTAGATCGAACCACTGGACATTAAAAATCATTTCATCGGACTGTTATTAGTTTAGTACTTATTGACTACAGTAAAGAAAGTGCTACTTCAGTATTATTCTTCTTGTATCACAGCACCGTTTATCCAGAATTAGAGAACAAGGGAGGCTGCATCACTGTCTGCATTAATTTGTCTGCAGAACACGAAGTTGTAGTAGACTATAATACTTGATGTCAGTCTCGTTTTAGATGAGGCAGGATAATGTGTTTTAATGCCACCTGGAAAGTGTTAAGCGGATTGATTTAGCAAACCGAACAATGAACATCAAACAGGGAGGACGCATTATCCATCACAATGTAGACAAGTTGTATTGATTTTCTTTAAGGTTTTCTGTTCTTGAACTCTGCAAAGAAAATCAACCAAATAAAACAGCCCTTTAGATGACAGCCTAAAAGCAGAGTTTAGAAATTACTTACAGGCCATCTGAAGGAGGGAATATCCTATTTTCTGTTAGCCTATGTTACCTCCAAGCAGGCTAATAAGGTCAGGCGAATGCTTATCCCTTACTATTTAATATAATTGACACAAATCTGTCCTAGCAAAATCACTTCCTTAGTGGCGCGGTAGCTACGCAGATAGTCTGTGTGGCTCCTTACCTTGTGTGTGTGTGTGTGTGTGTATGTGTGTGTGTGTAGTGGAGGGGCGGTGCTGCCTCCGGCCCCCGTTAACGGAGAGGCTGGGATTCTGGCCCCGGGGCGGATACGGCAGCTCGAGCTTAACAAACAGCGCAAAACAGGGGGGTGGAGGGGAGACCAGATTACAGGACTACAGAAAACAAACACTCATTTAAAGAGGGTGGACGACAGCACTTAAGGCGATTTAAATCACGTTATTTTTTCATAAGGCTGCTCAGCAGGGTCTCCTCCAACTCGCAGCGCGCTCGCCTCGGCGGATTTGCGGACTGAAGATGCCCGGGCGATTCTTCCTTCAGATGTTCGGCTTGGCTGTGTGGTGGGCATTTCTAATCCAGTCTCCGATCTCTTCCGCCAATACTACCAACCGGCGCCACGTGACCGCTGATAAGAGACAGAATTTTCTGGAGAGAACGCTGATTTTGCTAGACGTGAATCCGCGAAGCCCGGTGCGGGTTTTGAATGACAACTTCTTATCGCTGCAAGTGGACCCTTCTATCCTGAAGAACGGCTGGCTAGACTTTTTAAGGTATCCGATTTTGACAGCTCTCTGCACTCACACCGCGCACGTAGCTTTTAGACACCACAGCTCTAACGCATCTGTTTTCATTTTCTGTTTTAAAAAAAATAAAAATCAAGCTGAAATTTAGGCGCCAAAGTCATAATCACAGGGCGAATAAGACAACATGGTGTGAAGAGTTTTAATCTCACAAGTGCTAACACTAGGCTAAATAACATCCTTCTGTGAAATCCCTGAGTTGTTCCACTTTTCGGTGATTTTGTGCATGTGGAAGCAAAATATCCTGAGCAGCCTCATGCGCAATTGCTGTAATGTGCTTTTCACTAAGATCAGCCTACTGCTTTTGGCTTCTCCATATGAAGCGACTCGCCTGTGTTCTATCACCATATTATCAGCTGCAGTATTTGGCTGCATCTATAATAATCCACATCAGAGCTGATTAAGCAACACTGAAGCTTCCACATCAGGGGTCTGTGGCCTCTCATCTTCTCTCATCTCAATTTGTCATATCGACTTTGCTCCACCGTCATGAGGGTGGGATGGAACTTGACCTTTCAAAAGAGTTTCAAAGGCCAGCAGATGGACGAATACTCCGGTCTGATGAAACACTTCTCTCTGAGGCTGGGATGCGCTATAAGCGATCTGCCCTCTGATGTGGCACATGGAGCTGTAGACCTGATGGTCGCTGTGATGTTGTGCGCCGTGTAGGCCAGAGCTTTGACCTGAGAGTGAATTTACGATGTCTAGAGGTTTAACCGTGCTCAAAGACTGATTTCATAAATGCCCAGGTGTAAAGCTATCGTATTTTATCTACGGAAGTTAGTAAAACATGGTGGATTTCGATAGACGCCAGGATATATGACGGAAACCAAGAGCTGCGTTGTACTGTCGAATATCTCACCCTGACCCAACAGGATACTGACCAACAGGTCCTGCTAGCAGATTTAACACGAAATACAAAGCAGTCATCATAGGAAAATACTAGATTTAGGATGCGTGCATGCAGTGATACAGAAGCGTGTTCCTGGCCTAGTGAATGGTTCATTTCTGAATAATTGCGACCGAAACCGTTATTAGGCACTGCGAAAGCACAGCATACCCAAAAACATAGCTTATATGCTGGTGTGTGTTAATAAATAACTAAAGCAACACTATTATTATTATTATTATTATTATTATTATTATTATTATTGATAATAATAATAATAATAATAATAATAAATCTATTATTAATTGATGATAGAATTAGCCTAAAATATGCCGTCCCATGTAATCCCTTTTCCATTTAGATTTGGCTAATCACTAACTTCAGATTAGACCTACAATGACGATAACGGCTTATGTTTGATGCATTATTTATTTATGCAATTATTTATTTATTCGTTTGTTTATTTTCTTGCTTCTTGAAGTTACATGTCATATTTATTTATTTATTTATTTATTTATTTATTTATTTATTTATTTATTTATTATAATTCTTTTTGCAGCTGGCTATGAACGCAGTGATCTCTTCCAAGTACTCGGGTAAAACGTTGATATTTCCATTGGATCTTTTGGAAGTCACTGCTTTGAGTATCAGTATCAGTGTAACAGTATTAACAATAAAAAGCGCTAAATAAATAAGTGCATAAACACTTATTTTTATTTTTATTATTTTTATTATTATTCACAAACGTGTACGTGTGTCTTTGTTCAAAAACCGAGCCCCCGATGAAATAGGCTACACTCTATATTGCTGTATTTCACTCAAGACCTTTTGTCTGCTTATTAATTCTGCTCAACGCCTCAAGCTGTAATTAAACAAAACGTGATTAAAATTCTGTTCCACATGAGGATAAGTCATTAGAGCGTCAGTCATGTCCTCGATCTACTAAGTCATGGACTGAAGATGCAACTCCTGTTTAATGTTTAAGCTTTTAACAGACAGTTTTGCCGAAAGACACAATCAAGACTCTTGAAGGTAGTTGAGAGCGGATTAAAAACCCTAGCTTTATTACATGGTCGAAATGTTGCATTTGTGACTCGTTTTAAACTGTGCTTAGATTTTTTAAATATCTGTGGTATAGCACATCTATGTAGGCCTATTTCTAAATATCTGAGATAATGTCTTCCAAATTGTAACTTAAAATTAACTACAGACTGCAATATTACTAGAGGCAAATGACAAAATTAGTGAAGCAGTTCTCCACCAAATCTGAAATTCAGTTATTCAGCAGGAACCCACTCTGGCTAGGTGCAAAAGCTTTTGTGCTTAAAAAAATTAAATGAAACCTTGCAAAATCTATATGATACTTGTTATTCTATAACATTAATCATAACTGGTTGGTAGCATGTCTGACTTTAAGCAGTCTCTCTCTGTTTCCTCAGTTCCAGACGGTTAGTGACTTTGGCTAGGGGACTTTCTCCAGCTTATCTGAGGTTTGGGGGAAAGAGGACAGACTTTCTCCAGTTTCATAACCTGAAGAATTTAGCCAAGTTTAGAGGACCAGGACCAGACTATTATCTCAAGAATTATGAGGATGGTATGAGCATGCTTTTTTTTTGCCTTTTTTGCCCTTTTTTAAAGCACTTTGTAACAGCAAAAAATAAATAAATGAAGTAACTTTGCTTTAATCATATAAACAGATCTTAGTGTGTTAAAACATCACAGGCAAAAAAACATCTGCTTTTGTGGTATGAACAGAAAAATGAAAATAGTTTACTGTAGATAATTTTCTAATGGTTTCTGTGTCTGCTCAGACATAGTGCGAAGTGACATTGCTTTGGATAAACAAAGGGGCTGTAAGCTGGCCAGTCACCCTGACATGATGCTGGAGCTGCAAAGGGAGAAAGCAGCTCAGATGCAGCAAGTGCTCTTGAAGGAGCAACTCTCCAACCACTACAGCGATGTCACAATAACAGGTAGGAGAGCACAACAGCACATCGGGTACTCCATATAGAACATAAAATCAACAATAGCGGAACAGGGAGCAAAAATTGTGCTCATTTATTATTTTAATTAGGCATGTCCCAGCATGTGTAATTGGCCTAAACTGAGGTTTTAGCTCGATTACTGTCATGGGGTTGGCTGCAGCGCTGTGCTTCATTTGTTATGCAGTTATGTCTATTCAAGTAAGCTATCTGTTAGTGATATTAGGAGCTTTTAGAAGAGGAAGAGAAATAGCATAATAGTGGTATTATGCTAGATGAAAATTCTGCTTTAAAGGTCTGAGGTAAAAAAAAAAAAATTAAGCCATTATAATATTATTATTCAAATACGTGCTTTAATTATTTCCTATTTTTTTCTTTAATCATTAAAAATCCTATTTCAAATGCACTGGAATGTATGAGTTATTCTTCACTGACTTAGGCTGCGCATGCACTGCTATTAAATGATGATCGTAATGTAATTTAAATGAAAATGATTACAATATTTCGACTTTGCCAAAACATGTTTGTATTTGACTGGACAGAAAAAGAACAGTGTAGATCCATTCAAAAAATATCAGATCAGTAGAAGTATGTTAATATACTTAATGTATAATTTGCAACATAAGCTAATACACATACAGACTGAATAGTTAAGACACATTAAGTGTTTGCTGCTTCTGACAGAGTGTTAACTGCTGTAATATCAATGGATAAAACAATGTTGTTTAAACTCGAAAGCTAACTATGAAAAAAATTGTTATGACATTTGTTTGCTCTTGATAAGTCTGCAAGTGTTGAGCAGGTCAGTTATTGTTTACTGCAATGTAAATTGTAATAAAACATTTAGGCAAAAGTAAATGTCCGATTTCCTCCCATTTGGGATTTTATTTGCTATTTTTATTGTATTTTATTTGCTGATTTTATCATCTTTTTATGCCTATGGTCCTTTTTATGCAAGGCGCACAGTGATCATTTTTCTGTCATTTATTTATTTTTTTGCACTTCTTTTCCTTTTTTAATGAGAATTTATTTGGGTTATGTAGGCTACAGAAAAAAAGAGTCGTAGTGAACATAGATGCGATATTATGTGGGATTTATCACAGAGTGGCATGTTCATTATGAACATTTGGGTTCGTGAAGTGATTTGTTATGCTGTGTTCCACATGATGAAATAGAAATCAGAGGGATTTTCCCCACATTGTGTTTATTGGAGTAGAAGGTCTATAGTGTATGTAACCGGTAGGAGAGGCTCTGCTGTCTCAGGAATTAACACACCAGTGTTCCCAGTCCAGAGAGACAGACAGGCCTGTTAACAATCAGAATGCCCCCTGTGCAGTGCCTGGCAGGTGGGAGAAGTAGTAAAACAGCTCTCCTCCATCCTTTTCCACTCTCTGCATGTGACCCTTGCTGACCCTCTCTCATTACAGCGTGAATTGTACTAGGCGAGAAAGCACCCCTGCCAGTTAAAACAAACCGTGGTAAGACACGCCGAGGTCAAACTCTCACTTTTCTCTTTGTCATAGTTTAGTCCAGGTTAGTTAAAGCAAACCATCTGAAACAAGTCAAGGTCAGGGTCAGTAGATGCTCTCAAGTTGCTGCACTTCAGAACTCAGACTGCTCCTTTCCACTGTCACTGCATTCCTGTCTATTTTTTTTTCTCCATTTTATAGACAACGTCAAACTGCTGCAATTTATTACACACAGTCTTGTCCATGACCCGATGGTGCATTGCATTTCTTATGTACGGGATTAATAATTTAGGAAAAATTATTGTGAAACAGACCTAGTGTGAAAGGCTATTATTTGTAAGAGAAATATGTACTGTCTGAAATCTGTCACAGCCTCTCTTACTGGCCTGTTATCACAGATATAAATTTATTGCCTAGTCCAGGCTAGTTCACATGTAGACATATTACAAATCCATAAATCACTTCCCACATATTCTGATACACTTAGTATGATGAATATCTACGACATGTACTTGTGCATGAATCTTTTTCTTGGTCATAACACTCTGTTATATTCATTTAGTTAATCCTCACGTGAAATGCAGAAAAAAAAATGAATTAAGTGCTCTGGTGAACAGACGGCTGTGGTTGTCATCCTAGCCTGCCTAGTAGAATTCTCTGTTCTACCTAAAATCCTGGAGTCTTTCACATATGCTCTTACTTTCTCCTATACTCTGCTTTATAAGATGAACCAGGAATCTCACAGTGACACCAATTTCTTAATCATTACTATGTATTGTTAAGATGTCGGTAATATTCAAAGCTGTTTCCTGCCTACAATCTGCCCCACCACCACCAGCACCTCCTCCCACACTGAAGACAAATGACAGGAAATTGTCCAGTGAGTGTAGTTGGGGCTTTAAGTAAAGGTGCCCTTTAGCCCCTCATTTTCGTTGACAGCAGTAACTACTTGGGTTTTCATCTCATTAAAAGCTCTTTAAAAGAAGATCTTGTGAAAACAGTATAGACAGTGCTCTGTAGAAAATCAACTTTGTTTATTCATAAGTGGAAGAGCCAAGGAGTCTGCTCCTATAAACTTCCTGTTTACACAGTTCCAAAGAAAAAAAAGTAACATGGTTAAATGAGACATTTTACAAGATCAAAATGAACTAATGTGTATCTGGGGAGGTGTTAAAATGATGCTGTTGAGCATTATTTTCAGCTTCTGGGGCCAAATTAGGGCCCCATCAAGAATGTTGGTAACAGAGGGGTAATTTCATGTAAATGGCTGATGAGATATTTCGATCAAAAATGCATGGCAGAATTTCATCTGTCGGACTTCTTGCCATATTGGGTGGGTGCTCATCAGCCTGCATGTAAAGTACCTCAAAGTTTCATGTTTTGGTTCCCCTCCCCCAGCTCTTCACGCTGGTAAGAGCATGCGTGTGTGCACTCAGTGCAAACACAGCAAGGGCATGTAGCTCACTGCGCTAGTGATGGATCTGATACTCCAGCAGATGTTGCTGCCTCAGAAGGGAAACATGACTTTTTTCAATTCCTAAGATGTTAAGCAGATGAAGGTTCCTTTACAGCATATACATTATTATTACACACAAACAGATTTTGTCTTGCTATACCTGTGAGGACTTTCCACTGACATCGTTATTACTGCAGCTAATTAATGCTAACTCTAACCCTATGCCTAACCCTAGCCCAAATCCAAACTCTAACTCTAACCCTGACCCAAAACCAAAGCCTAAATCTAATCCGAACGCTAACCTTAACCCTAACCCAAACCCTAACTCTAACCCTAACCTTACCCTACATTTTTAATAACCATGTTTTGGTCAGATACCACTGGTAAGCCAGTGCAAATAAGGAATATAATTCCTCTTTTTAATAAAATACAATTAGTTTTCATCCCTAATCTTACCCTAACCCTAACTTTAACCTCAGTAATAAAAGGTGACTTTTTGACTCTTTAATAAAAAAAAAACTTAATAACAACAACAAAAAACACTTTCCTTACAGTGACCAGCAAAATGTCCCACAAGGTCAAAAATATCAGATATTCCTATATTCCGTCTGGTCCCCACAAACACATATAAACATGGTATACACACACACACATTTACACACACACACACACACACACACACACACACACAGATTCAAACACATATACACACAGTGCGTAATGGTTCTGGGTTCTGTTTAAACTCCAGCAGAGCAAGAGCCAGAGAGCGAGAGAGACAAAGAGAGAGAGAGAGTGAAAGAGAGAGAGAGAGAGAGATAATGGCATGTGTAACATGAACATTTACACTTACTCTAATCACTTGAGAGGTTTGTCTAAACAGAATTGTGAATGTATGAGACACTAATACTTGCAACACAATCTCTCCAGTATAAAATATGAGTCTGTCACTGTCAGGCCTTTCTTCAGCTCTAATACGAACTCTGTCCAGAAAGTAATGAGAATAAAATTCCTGCACTCTGTAGGGCTTATGCATAGGAATAATAGTACAAGGTCAGTTGGAGTGGGATCTCAGATAAAAGGTAGGACCGTTTCAGTTGCATTCTAACAATCGCAGTGTCCAGACATTTGTTTTTTATGAAACCCTGCTGAAGTTTATGTGATCAAATTCTGCATGAAAATCAGCAAAATGTGCATCTGAAACTCCCTATCATCCATAAAGAATTCATACCAGAAGGCCAGATGGTAAATGGAATATTTTACCTTGGAGCATTTGAGGAGAAGTTTTTGCATGTGCGCCATCAGATTGACTCTTCATGGATCCTCCATCATGACAACACACTGGGTCACACTTCACTGGCTGAAAAAAAAACATCTACTTCTATCTCCACCCTTTAGCCCTGACTTGGCTCCATGTAATTTCTTCTTAGATTAAAACACATCTCCATGTGTAAGCCCTATGGAGCATGGGAATTTCATTCTCATTACTTTCCAGAGAGAACTTGTACAGTCATTTCAGGCACAAAACAACTGCAGTCTGCAAAAAAAAAAAAAACCATAAAACATAAACATAAAATAACAGGAACAACAGCAAGAGAAACAATAATGATAGAAAAAATCATTAATTTAAAGTAATGTTTCTTTACTTTTTCTAAGGATCTTTGTAGTTTTCACTTTGCTATAATGATAAAACATCAATCTAAAAGACTGAAAGGCTTTCTAAAAGGTTTAATTTTGATGTTGAATGTACCATTTCTAAAGATTCTTAAAGTACTGAATTTATATCTATATTTTTCCAAAGATCAAATTCTCTGGTGCCCAGAACTGTGGGAAACCAGATTTTGCACATTTCGATTATATTAAATCCCCAAGTTTGCTTTCTGTGTCAATATCTGTAAAAATAGAAATGACAATTATATTATACTTTAAAAAAATGAAATGTAGCTTTCTAACCTAAAACAAACTAATTAAATAAATGATCCCTTATCAACTTATGAATAACAAAGGAATGAATAACAAAAGAATAACAAAGAATTTTTCCATTTTCAATCTTTTAGAATATTTTTGTAATATAATCTTTTGTAATTAATACCAGTTCTCATCTTTTATACATAACTGTTACTACTGCTGTTTGCACGCTTCATTCATGACCTATGTTACAGTTCTATACAGTTTTGTTTATACAGTATTTGGTACTCACTGTATGTATGTCACTCAATGTTGTAGGCAGCTAAGAAAGCTCAGAAAACAGTGCTATCCACCCACTATGTCACCATCTGATGGCCTGGATCAGACAAAATAATTCACAGAGGTGACTTAAGGCATACTTCCACCCCAAGGAGAGAAGCTTGTGGATTACGGGAAGTCAAAAATAGGACCCAGTGATACCAGACAACTTTCATAGCTAGTTGAAAGAAGATTCATTAATTCTGTTTATTAATATGTATTTATGCATAATATACATAAATGCATATGCATGCACACACACAATTGTAGATTCCACATTACCCAATAAATCTTAAGTGTAAATCTATATGCACTCTTAAAAAAAAGAAAGAAAAGTTCCAAAAGTGAGGAAAAAGGTTTAGAAGTCTTTCTGATACGTAGATACTCTGACATAGAAAGGAGAGACAACCTTCCCCAAGAGGGACAACTCAATTTTCAAAACATATATAGTCATGCACCAAATATTTACTTATGTGATCATGCTCAAGCAACCAAACCTCACCTCAACCAAACTCATTTATAAGTGAGTAATTAGAGAGAAATGCTCCCTTTCTGATACTACAAGCCATTCCTGCATTGGCAGGTTCTTTGGTCCTGAGGTAAAATTACTTTCATTACTAAAAGACATGTTTTTTAATTGACACCCAAATTTGACACTTGTGCTGTCAGGAAAATGCATGTGCTTGCCCCAGGAATGTGGCAGTGTTTGCTTCTTTCAGAGAACTGGCACGGAGTTGATTACATCATTAAAAAGCATTACAACCAGTTGCGGAGGACGTGCATGTGGTTGCAATGTGTCACGTGTAGCCATAGTTATTTGTATATCCCCCATGGTCATTTCACCTGGCAGGCTGAGTGGTTTTAGGTCCATATGGTTATATTACAAGTGAATGCTTTCAGAGAATTAAATGTTAGACGTTTGTGCTATAATACCCACTTCATGTTAACTTGACTCCTAAGGTGAATATATTAATTTTGGCAAACTTTCAACAAATGGAATCAATGTCATACTTCCAAAGTAATTATTATATTTAATTTAGGCCTCATTGCAAGAAATCAAGTGGATGTCAATGTTCTATGTTTATATAGCCACAGATCACAGGCATGGCACCCAGCCTTCTTCCTCCAGACCACCCTGGTTTCCCATTTGCTATGGTCTCAGATGCTCTTTAATGTGCTCTCAAACATGGATCTTTGTGGGTGTAGAGCATCTTTTTCTGATTGGCTCTCGTACTTTAGATCATATTGGCTTTCCCTTTGCTCCAGGAACAGATTTGTATATCACAGCTGCTGCAGCTTCAGCTTGTATAGACCAAATCTACCAGAGGGATGATTGGAAGTTCAGGCTGGTCCAATACTGTGGCAAGGAAATAAATATATTTATCTTAAACTATGTAATTACAACAGGGATACTTCCAGTTATCTATCATTAGCGGAATGATTGTTGTTTGCTTACTTACAGATCTCTCTGTACAGAAGCTACAGTGGGATGAACTTGGTGAGAAAAATACATCTAACCAGTCAGAAACTAAACGACTTCTTGAATTGGTTGCCATGGCGTTAAAGCCAGAGAAAGGGATTGCAGTGAATGTTGGTGGTTTGCTATTGCACCAGGCAATCAAAATTTTTTTTTCGATGCTGTAGTTATTTGTAGCCAAGATAAAGTGATATCTCTTACATTTAGATCACGTGGCAGTCACCCTCATTCAGAGTGACTTAGAGAAGTGCCTTGTAGTCACCATCTAAAGCAGATCCTCATGTTAGTACAAAGAGGTCAGGGTCTAATACTTTCCAGGTAAAACTTTAAGAGAGGAGTTAATACAACATGGTGGTACAACAACAATTTAATTAGTGTTCATTTAAGTGCTTCCCAAAAAGAGTTATTTTTATGACAACCAGTGAGTCAGCTGTTCTGCCAGTCAGGGGAAGCACATTCCACCACATGTGATTGATTCTACTACAGAAGTGTCTTGATGCATGTTTTTCTTGTACCTTGAGGGATGGTGGGTCATGTCAAGCCATGCTTGAGGTTTGAAGGGGGGCGTGATGCAGAGCGGGGTGTGATAATCGCCTTCAGGTAGACGGGAGGCGTAGTTGCAGGAGTCGGGCGGTGTGCAGGGGCAGATACATGCATGTATGTTCAAAATTGTAATTTTTTGTTAGAGCGGATATCTTTTGTTTCTGATAATACAATTTAAAAATTGTATTAAAAAATGTAATAATGAAATTTAATGAAAAAATAATTTGAATACTACTACTACTAATACTACTACTACTAATAATAATAATAATTAAAAAAAAATGTCCATAACAAAAAAAATATGATGACGGTTGCATGGATTTATAGTAGTATGATTTCTCTAGAAAAGATCTTTTAGCTAATCCTTTTGGAACATTATAAATTGAAGATGTTCTGAGTGTGAGTATATAGTGTATTTAAATAGGAGCCTATTTAGCCATGACTGAACTTTAACAGTTCACTCATAGAAGCCTCAGAGAGATTGTAGCCTCAGACAGAGTGCATTTTACCCTGCAAACATAATATGTTGATGAAAGTGCGCATGAGAAAAAGCAATGCCATAAATCCGCAAGTGTCCATAAAGGTGTAATAAAATTTGCTGTGGTCTGGAAAGAATTGAAAGGAAAACTTAAATTGAGTTTTCTGTGGCATGTTACAAAGTCCCACACTTGATTCAAGTGGTGGCTGGGGTGCTTTTCAATAACTGGGAAAGGGGCAGGGAGGAGGGGGCAACAGAAACTCTTTCCTGATCCTTCTTCACCCTTAAATTGAGTGACAGGACCTGACACCTCTAACCAAAGCCAGATGGATGCATAGCACTGGATCTGTTTGGTCTGTTGTGCTGTCTGTTAGCTCTTTAGCACTATTAACAAGCGTTTGGTCTGTCATGTGGTTAGTGTGGCTAGTGGAGTTTTTATTGCATACCCAAAGAAACAAAGAATGCTTCTAGCAGTGTATGCAAATTTGTGCCTCACATGTGGAGTGATATTTAAGATAAAAATGTTTACTTGCAGGTTTTTTTTTTGAGAACTGGTTGCTAATGCAAATGTTTAAATGTTAAAGAATATTAAAACATACTATTATAACTATTTAATACTTATTTAATATTTAATACTACTGCTGCTAGTACTACTACTGCTACTGCTGCTGCTACTACTGATACTACTACTACTACTACTACTATTACTACTACTACTGCTACTGCTACTGCTACTACTACTACTACTGCTGCTGCTACTACTGATACTACTACTACCACTACTGGTACTACTACTAATTAATAATAATAATAGAAAAGATTATTTTGTGTGTAAACAGTGTTTTCTAGTTATGTCAGTCAGAAATGCGATTATATAGGAAACATACAATAGCATAAGTATACATTAGGCATACAGTAATATAGTCATACAAAGCATACGTACATTAGGCTGCAACAAAAGTTCAGGCCCCTCTTGAAAGCTGTATACATGTAAAATGTAATGCAATTAATAGCACATATATGAGGAGATCCACCATGATATGCAATATCTAACATTTTTTTACACTATCAGCCATTTGCTATGAGATTGTAGCTTGAAGGAAATAATATTGCACTAAAATGATCACCTTCACAGAGAAAAGAATGCCCTAACCTGCAAAAAAAAAAAAATCTCAGGTCAAATTTACAGATCACTGGAAGCAGGTTATAAAGATATACCATATATTGCATTAAATTAAGCAGAAAGCTGCTGTAATAGAAAGTGATTTATGTTGGGGTGATTGGTTGACATGTTAATTAAACCATTCCCAGGCAATTTCATCAAACTGGGCATCCTTAGATTGTGTTATCAGCACTTGCAGTAAAGCACAATGGGCAGTCTTTAGGGAACCGCTTTGAAGTGTGCTATAAAGAGCCTGGGGGCAGCTCAGGTTAGTTCTGCCACTTTAAAAATGCCCCGCTTCTTTAAAGTGACAAAATAATCATGGAGCAATTACAGCATTAGTGCATAGTAAAGATTTGAAAAAGATAATGCTGCCAGGTATGTAAACATTCAGCACAGCCCTCTTTGAAGAGATCACATCATATTAACTTAAAGATTCTTGCTTTGTTAGTGCTGAGTTTGCACCTTTTGCTGTCATTCAGAGCTCATCACAGCTTATGTATTATATTTACTTCATTTACTATTATTACTGTTATTCACGTTTCTTGTGTTCTTTTGTAGTTTTAGGATTCAAGGATTAACGCATTTCAAATGCATTCTAGTGAAACTGCAATAAATAAATAGTGTTATTTGCACACGTTGATAAATAGGTTTGCATTTCCTGAAGTTATGATATGAAATATAAAATATGACATGAGATTCAAAGGAAAAAGCTCTCAATACATGTTAGAACAGTGGACCAGATGTTTTCAGTCAAAGCCCTACAAATTTTGCCAGTGCCTCATTTGCACTCATTCCATCATTTTCAATCAAAGATTGAAGTTAAAGTGCTGAGAGTGCTCATACATCCCATATTTAGTTTGACCTCCAACAACAAACAAGTGAAACCAATCAAACTTTGTGTCTGATGTCAGGACATTGGAATTAGTGCATATTTTTATGAAATCCCAGCTGAAGATTCCCTACACATCGATTAAATAGACCCCGTTGTAATTTCTACCATTAAATCTACTAAATATATGAAATATATATATGAAATAGCATTTGTGCATGTCCATGGTGACCCTTGAAAAATGACCACTTTTCATCGTTCGTTCCATGCTTGTCCTTACCAGGGGTGTGTGTTTGATGTTATAAAGGCATTTAAAGCGTGTTGCGCAATTTGGCACAAACTTTGGTCTTTGACTTCATCAAGTGTATCTCCAATCAACCAGGCTCTCAGAACTGTTGACATTAACGGGAAATCATAATCCAGCATGCAGCTCTGTGCTGTCTCAGCCATGTGCTGCTGCATAAGAGCGTCTCTATGGAGAAGATTAATTAGTGTACACAAATGTGTGTGGATGTATACACCAGTGTGTGTTCGGGGATGTTAACATGTCACTCACTCTTCTATCCTTTCCACTGCTAACCACATGGCCTGATATACACACGCAAATATGTACAATTGCTGACACACAGGCACACACACACACATGCTTACGCTGTCTTACAAATACAGTGATATGTAGCTGAAATCTTGTTAACATGGTCACATACACACATGGGGAGTTCACCAGCTAACTAATCTGAACACTGACATGCACACACACATGCAGAGAGAGAGAGAGAGTGAGAGAGAGAAAGAGAGAGAGATTTTATACTAACCATGCTGAATGAAAAACAGGTGCCTTCATAGCTTGCATTCTTCATAAATACAAAAGTGCTTTGACCTGAGCAGCTCTTTGCGAAACCTACCCTATCAGACGAGGGTTCCTGTGTAATGCTGTGTTTATAAACACAAGGGTACTTGGGTTTGTATGACATGCAGTGTGCACTTCAGACTACCAGCAGGCTGTGGATGACTATTGAAACCATATTTTCATTCTAGCCATTTTTGTTGTGAGAGCTAGTTTGTTTTCCTGCCTTCACTTTTGCTTTTCTGTTCATTTCTTCATCTGGAATTTTATTTAATTTATTCATTTGTTTAAAGACTTATTTATAATTTTCTTCATAATACATTACTTCTTCTACCGTTATACTAAATTGAGGCTAAATCACGAAGCAAGACATGCTGTTTATCAGCATTATTACAGTGTAGAAATGATCTAAAGCCGGCATGTGGACTTCTAATAGGTTAAAACAGAATAAATACAATTAATACCTCTGATGCTGCCATGCACTGAGGCACCATGTTTAATCTGGGAAAACACACTAGTTTAACTGAAAGCATATTGTAATGGAGACATGATGTGGTCTTCTTCCTTGCCCACAACTGCATGATTAACCTTTGTTGTTCTTTCCTTGTAATTGAGTAGTCATTTCGCTTCAAATTGGTTTAGTGTGAGCTGAGAATTGAAATATGGCATGCGGCATGATTGCTTTTCCTTGCCTAGAAAATGCTTTCTCACAGTTTGCTGATTGTACGTGTAGTCATTTTCAAGCGCGAGGTGTGAGAATGTAATCTGTAGTCTTTTACAATCAGTTGATGGATTTGGTGAGAGTGCCAGGAGTATGTGACACAAACTTGAAGTGAAGTAATATTTTAAAGCTACCAAGTAGAAATTAGGGGTGTAATGCAATAATGTCACTATGCGTATCTGTATGTGTTTAGTGCTCCAAATATCTATATCTGTATCCGGATTTATTCATATTGCCCATGGAAATACTGGAGAACATACAAAATGTTGTGCCCTGATGAAAAAGACATGAGAGGGACCGCTTTTCCAATCCTGCACTTATTATGCCATTATTATATTGAGGCAGGGGTGGCTCAATGGTTAAGGTGTTGGGTTACTGAACAGAAGGTTGGGGGTTGAAGCCCCAGCACCACTAAGCTGCCACTGTTGGGCCCTTGAGAAAGGCCCTTAACCCTCAACTGCTCAGTTGTATAAATGAGATAAATGTAAGTCACTCTGGATAAGGGTGCCTGCCAAATGCCACAAAATAAATAAATAAATAAAATAAATAAATTATATCTGTTTATATCTGCCAATGAGGACAGATGGCAGATCAGATCACTAAATTTGAGACCTGAAAATGAGACTTGAAAGTTCCTAGAATGTATTTATTTTTAGCATTATGTGTATGCTGGCTTGACATTGAATATTTGATTAGTAATTCAGCAGCAGTAAGTTAGTAGTAAGTATTCAAATAAACCGTGTACATTAGTTTACAGTGGAGACATTTCACATCTTACCAGGTTATTTAATCTTGTGTTAAATACCACTGTACATTGCAGTCCTGGCACTAATGGTTACTCATATTCAGTTCCGAAAAGCTGTATGAATGGAGAGCCTTGTGTGATTTATATCCTTTATATGAACCAAAGCTGGACCTATTTTACTACAGCATAAAAAAAAACCAGCATCCGTGTTCATCATGATACAGTCGAATTAATTTGCAAGATGGCTTTATTTCCACAGACATATTGAAGTGCATATTGTCCTTTTCCTTATTATTATTTATTATTTGGCTGAAAGATGGTAGATTCTTCTGCTCTCTGCCATCTGCTGTAGGAAATCTGGGTGATAAAACACGTAAAATGTTGCAAGATGCCTATTTTAGAATACTGTGTCTATTTGTAATACCAAATTATTTAATTACACATAATATCAGAAACCAATACTAGTATTAGTAGTATTCTCATGTTATTTTAAGTTATTTTTGTATTTTTTGTACATGAGACATTTGCCATTGACATTTCTGATTTTATTGAATAATGAACTTTGCTGAAACAAGTGCATGCATTGATTTGTTTCAGTGTTGTAACAGTTTATGTAAAACAGGTTATGTGGTAAAAGTCCATGTAATGCATTATATGGCCTTTTTATGTGCCAAATCTTATTTCTTTAAGCTATACATGAAGAATATCAGACCTCCTGTTATTACCAGTGTTTGAAACGCTGGGATTAAAAGTCTGTGTTAGGACACTTCTTGCACCCATTGTTTTCCTTACGAGTAGACATTGTAGATGTTGTCTGGCTATGGAAATGCTTTTGCTTTGAAGTTTTTTTTTTTGGAATATGCAGTTTGTTGCTGTAGGTAATCACTGGACATAAATGGAAATGCTGTGGCTCCGAAATGAGCCATAGCGCTCTGGTGCAGTCCTGCTCGTTATGGAGGTCTTATGTCTGTGATCAGATAGCTAGCCTGACAATATCCAGACCCCTCTCTTTCCATTACGTTTGTAAGGCTTGTTGGGAATCAGTGCTTTCCTTTACAGTTGATACTAAGTTCATGCACCCAATTTCAAGAATTAATAGCCTTTAATACACTTAGATCTTTTTCTTCTTTGCTGGGGTGCCTGGGGTGGATTATTACAGTGTAAAAAATAACTCCAGTAGATATCAGTATAGTTATTAAGGTTTTAAAATGTCACAATAAACCCTGTTTTTTTCTGTTCTTTTCACATTATTAGATTCCTCAATTTCCAAAATGTGTTCTTGGAACACACTTGCTGAAAAATACATAAGAATGACACAAGTGACTAACCATATAAGCATGTAAACATTAAGGGCAGCTCAAAACAATTCCATACAACTCTTGGCTTTTTGACGCTTAATTTTGCATTTTGTTATATCAATTAGTATATTGTTCTATAGTGCTCTTTAGCTAACACATTGTAAAATTACTGAGGAGAGAGAGAGAGAGAGAGATAGAGAGAGAGAGAATCTGATCTGGAAACACTTTGAGTCTGCTGTAAATGTGAACCAGAGTTCAATTCCTGATGTCTTCTCTATATTGCCATGTCTGTACTGAGCCCTTAGGAGTCTGCATGCTGTTCATGGTGTAATTATCCTACTTTAGAAACATGGAATTGATCACAGTTGGCTGCTTTTAGGACAAGTAGCTGTTCTTTCATAGTGAATATGCCTGAAATAAAGAGACACAGAGAGGTGCACTTTTGTGTGTTTGTATCTGAAAATATGATTGCGATTGATAATTAGTAGTGCGAGAGTAATAAGCCTATTTAATTTCCCACTGTCTCCTTATCTGTAGAAGATGGCGCATTGGTCAGTGTTTTATTTGAAAATGAACATGAGTTTACTGTACAACTTAAAAGAGGGCAAAAGATCAGTTACAATTAGATATGTACTTGGCTCATATCCAGATTCCTCAACAGTGCCAGCTCTTGTGCAAGAGTCAAAGAAAGAAGGCCTTCGAATCTCCCTGGCCCACATCTGGTTCTGCTTCTACTTCTGCCCTGACAGCATGGCTCTGCTTTCTATCCACCTGACTTTGATACAGCTTTATCTCAATCAGCTCACTGTGCTAAAGGCTGCATAACAGGCAGGTCTTCCAGAATGCCACTCAGGCACATCAAGGTGGGCTTCCCTACCTTATGTAATTGAGGCGTACTAGAATGGAGACGAAAATCTGGCAGGAAAAAAAGTATATAGAAATGCTTACCATTGCTATTTGTTTATTATTTTCTAGTTTGAATTAAACCAGCTCATTAACGTTTTATAGCTTTGTACCCCATTAAGTGATGCATTAAATTAAAGACTAAATTAAAGGCTTAGACTTTCTAATGTGCTTTGAGCAACAGTATTACATTAAATATGCTTTGAGTTAGGCTTTCCCATTGAAATTATGAGATAGGCAACTGTTTTGTTTTGAAAGCTTTAAAGTTGGCCACCCTGTAAAATGAGGAATTTAGTAATCATGTTAATGTGCACATCTGGACTAGGAATTTGTCTGTCTTTATTTGGGCTATATGTGGCTGTATGGTAGGAGTTTTATGATAACTGGATATACACACCTTTACTTTACTAACTGCACTAATTTCATTTTTGTGATCTGTCTCTGTGGGTTCGTTGGCTCATAAGATTTCAGGTTAAACTGAATCATTACAATTTACAGTCATATGAAGCCCATGAGATTTACTATTAATAGCTAGACTATATGTAGAACTGCTTTAAC
>JAOVVG010000042.1:14379739-14394926 GCA_028566375.1 Leptodoras nelsoni | reverse complement strand
TATACTGACACACCAATGTACATCTGTTTTGTTGGTTGATTTTGTTTATTTCTAAGCAATACATTGTGTAGAATGTGCATGTGAACCAAAAAAAAGAATGCTAACAGAAATGTGAGGGCCAACGTTTCATAGGCTCTCCTGGGCAGAAGGTGTGGCCATTGTTGTAAAAAGGTCTATGGTTCTGTCAGTATGAAACCAATAGTGTTACGTAAGTTTTGTCTTGACGTTAAAATAGTGTGTAGTTACTTCAACTCTAGAATTCTCACTCACTCATTTTCAGTAAGTGCTTTATCATGGTCAGGCTCATGATGGATCCCAATTCTATCTCAGAAACAGGTATGAAATGGCAATTCACCCTGTATGGGATGCCAGTCCATCTCGAGGCACCATGCACACATGCATTTGCACACACTTTCATATCTAGAGGCACTTAAGAGTAAACAATCTGCGTACTTGCACACTTCTGGGAGGTGGAAGGAAAGTGGACATGGGGAGAACATGCAGAAAAACACTGCGCAAACAATAACAGTGCTCAGAAACAAAACTAGGGCTGTAAAGGCAGTAACAAGACATGACTATGCCACTGTGCCAGCCTACATAATTATCTCAACTGACCCTTATAATCATCAAATCTGGTCAGTTTGCAAATATTCTTAGTGTGAAATGAGTAGGACAAAAATTTTGTGTTGCATTTGTTTCCTTTTCCATCCAAATTTGTTGTGCATACAAATATGTTTCTAAGATATTCATTAGATTCTAACATTTGACTAAGAAAATGTCCTTTCTCTTTAAGAACAAAAGTCTTGATCAGGATTTTTAGTAAGTCGTAAACTCTTGATGTGGATGACCAATCTGAGGGTCTGGGGCTGATTAATGTCATGTCAGTGCTGAAGTTGTTGAAGTCTATTTCCCAAAGTACATTCTGGCCTACAAACATGGCCACTCAAGACTACAACTTCTGACCCTCATAGACTATCACATGTTCACACTCACCTGATTACTGATCACACTCAGCTGTGCACAGAGCTACAGCATAAAATGACTCTTAATTCACACTCTTAAGATCCCCGATGGGATTTTGGAGGGAGCGTTGCACAGTACTCATAACGATGTTTGTTGGGGCCCCAGCATTCAATTCCGATGTTACTTGAGGCAGTGTTGCATGCCTATCACGTGAAATGATTCTTGCCAGCTGACACTGGTCAAGTTCACCCAGCCACAATGCTGTTGTAAGTTTGAGTTTTGTTGGAATTCTTGTAGTCACGGTACACTCTTAAAAATGCTCATACGTGAAAATCCAAACTTTGCTTCATTTTTTCCTGCACTTGCATCAGTATCAGCCTACCTGTCACTTAACTGCTAAAAGGTTTTTTTTTCTGTGTTTTTTCTTTAAATGCATTTGTTTCTTGAAGCATGCTTGTCATTGGTTAGACTTTGTTGTGTATTTCAACTATTAGCTGGATGCCCAAACATGGGGAAACTATGTTACAGCTATGGAAATGGATGTTCTGCATGAACTGCAAAACTTTACCTCAAGGGAAGTTAAAGATCACTGCAGGCTGCCTGAGACAAACACAGGGTCATGGAAAGTTCTTCTTTGTTTCCCACCATGAGGAATCACAGGTGTTGTTAACTTAATATGCTCTCTATGTAGGTGACTTTGGGTCAAATCTCCTGCCAGAAAATTACTTCTTCTACAAAGGTTTATTTGTAATTATTGCTACATGCTCATATATGGGCAAGTTGCTTTGTGACATGGTTTATTTGTGAGTTCAACGTTAAGTATTTTGTTCTTAATTTCTACGTTATGTGCATGCAATATTTAAAAGTAGAAGGGCATATGCGGATATGCTTTATCCCGCTCAGTTACATCATCTCTGTCTGTAGAGAGATAGTGGGTTTAGAGAGCTTTATTCCTAACCTAGCGGACTGTACTCATTAATCCAGAGGTTAGCCTTAAATAAGGGAAACAGAATGAAAAAGCAGTGTCAGTGGAATTAAAAACACACCACACACACTGGCAAACTCAAACCATATGCTTTCACACATTTACCTAAGGGATTATACAGTTTTTATACAGCCAGGACACCTTGACTTCCACCTTTCATGACCTGATGAAATACAGCAGGTATTTAAGTTATGTATTTCCTTGACCAAAATTCGTCCTTGGTTGACTTTTTTTTTTAAATCTGAACTATAAAAAATACAGCAGACTCTTGAGAATAGCCGCAGAGCTTTTCTTATCCAGTATCAACAACTTTCTTTTTTCGTGTATGTAGACTCACTATTTTACAGTGTCATGAAACAGATGCAAAGTATTAACATCACTCTCTCTCTCTCTCTCTCTCTCTCTCTCTCTGTCTCAGTCTCTCTCTGTTTCTCTGTCTGCCTTTCATTTTTCAGTTCTCCAGTATTTTATAGAACTGTACAATATGTTAAATAATGCCAACACTCTCTGTCAGTTGATCCTTACTGTAACACACACCCTGATCATGAAATACCACTAATGTGAAGACACACGCTAAAGATAATGAGGAAGTCAGACTGAATGCATGTTTAGTAATGTTTGAAATGGAAGGATAATGAAGATTGGTTGACCTCACAGTTGTGCAACCCTAGTCCCAGTGAGACTGTAAATTGTGAGGGTCACTGTCAACACATGCCTAATAGTTCTTTATCTCTCTAAGACTTTCAAATCATGTGCTTAAAAAGGGTTCACAGAAGCCTCCTGCTTTCCCGGCCCATTCGCCAGATGGTCAGCACCATCGCTACTTCAGTCTGAGCTGTTCTCTCCTCATTTAACATGATCAGAGTTAACTAAAAGCAGCCCTACATCTCGGCGCCCCATCTCTCTTGCCATCTTAATGCACTTCACATTCTAAATCTGTTCTGTTCAGAAACCCTGCAGCATGACCTGGGCTGAGTTTCCCAAAAGCATCACAGCACAGAAGTCCTAATTAAATGGTAGAGAAAGCATCACAGTGAACACTCTCTCGACATAAAGGCATTGCAATAATATTAATGAGCATGGCCTTTCATTGTCCTATGAACTCCTTATCTGACCTGTTGCCCACATGATAGCAACCACCTACCTTTTTATTGCATCTTCTGGGATCCCGGGCCTGGTGCACACCTGGTGCACACCTTAATAATGTTTCAAGGATGCTTTCTAAAAACAAATAAACAAACAAAACAGAAAGATATTTCTCCTTTCTCTATATTTGTATCTAATAATGTGTTCATATTAGGTCACATTACTGCTGTGTGTTTTCAGATTGCCCGTACTCTTAACTAATCTCTTATACACCACTTTATTTGAATGATGCAATGATGTCGTTCTCACTGAGCTTTACTCTGGTCTGCAGTTTTTACATCGATCGGCGCGTGAGTAAAGTGGAAGACTTTTTGAAAACGCGCCTCCTGGACACACTGACAGACCAGATCACAAAGGTGTTAAAGGTGAGATTCTCTATAAGAAAGCATTTTCAATAATGGAAGTCATATCATTGATTGTTGTTCCTGTTTTATTGGGAGAGTACCTTGTAGGCTGCTGGTTTATTACTCTATTTTTTTCAAGCACCAAAGACCTATATTTGTTAGGGTCTGGCACTCAGACGCAGTAAACTCCCACTTGTCCTCATTAGCTCCATGCTTCTTAATTATCACACTGTGCCCTTTCTCTCGGGTGCAGCATCCTAAAAAACCATAGTCGGGGTGGGCTATTGCTAGGGGAGCAAGGGTTAAGGCACAGTAGGGGAGTGGGGCTTTGAGCTGGAGTTTCAACTTACTTAATTTGTTTCTGCGCCACATCACACCCTTGCTGTTTTAGGAACAGCTCCTCTGGGGATATGTTGTGCCAGGTTTCAAAAGAACGCCCTCCCCCATGAGTCTTTATCTCTAGATACACAGGTATCATATTTTACATTTGTGGGGCTCACATCTGGATGTGTGTTCCCAATAAAGCACAAAAAGAAAATAAAAAGAAAAAAGTGACTCAATTTACAACTGTCAAATAAATAAGAGCATCCGCTGTTCTTTTGAGGTTAATTCATAACCATTATCAGTTATGACATCAGAACAACAGTTAAGGTCAAGCGTTTGTTTCAGCCAACGTTTAAAAAGACAGATTTATCAAGTTAATCATGTCACACTCATATATAAAGATGGTCCAAAAAGATGATACATTAGGCACTTGGCCACTTTCTAGCAAAGAAGAAAACGTATATGGTCCCAGGAGTGTTTTTCCCTATTCATGTACGTTCGGTGTGTTTTGAGACATTAAGCATGTTTGCCAGCCTTAATGAAAGCCAACTCATATTTTGTGCTTCTCTGACAGCATGTATATGTATAATATTTCCCAAGCTTCAATTAGCATTAACAACACTGAACAGAGCCTAAAGTTTAATTCAGGATGAATATCAAATACAACTTTTGTCCTTATCATTTAAGTTCATGCTGAGGTCCTCCAGTGATGTTACACAGAGTTAAAATCAAACTGGGAATTCAATATGACTTGAAATGCTGCATTAAAACCATATAGCAACATACTGTAAATACCATATAAAACATGGGTACATGATTTGGAAACAATAATATACTGTACTATATGGAGTATAATGAAACTTGTGAATATTAAAGAATTGTATGTTGTATATTATTATTATAGGTATTCAGTGTATTCAAGTACTTCTCTGCTTTGTGTTGTCTGTTGTGAACTGCTCAATGTAGCTCATTTCTAAACTCTCAAACATTCCACTCTGTGCCATTTTTCCTGAAAAGTATTTCATTCTCATAAATAGAGAAGTGTAGATATTTCTTTTGGACTTAGCGTTTGCAAGACGTGTAAGTGAATATGTTTATTCTAAATATATTCATTATTGTTGAAAACAAATGCATTCTGGTTTACTCAAAGTGCAACAGTCTATGGATTTACCCTAATGTCAAGAGATTGCAAGTGCAGGAGAGCATGAATGGCCATTTGCCTAATATGACCACCACCTAAAGTGAGAAAAAGAGCAAGAATGAAGTGAAATGAAATATCATTTGCTTTGCCCCATATGAATGAAATTTCATGGAATTTGGCATGCTTCTAAAGAATGAACTTAATTTCATGAATTGTAAGCATTTAAATCCCAAGATATTGACTTTATTCACGCACTATTGAGTATGTGGCACCACTCCACAAATCAATCATTATGAACTAGGGTAATGCACTTCCTAGAGTTTTATGGCAAAACTGTTTTGAGCTATTGTCCAAAAAGTGTTTTAAGCCTACCCCACTTCAATCTGTGACCCAGGGACACATATTCTCTATCAGATATATAGGCCTACTAACATACCAAGTCTCATGTGGATTGGTGAAGTCTAAGTATATGATATTGTCAACCAAATATTGTTAAAAAAAGAGAAGGAGGAGGAGGAGGAGAAGAAGAAGATAAAGAAGATGATAATGATAAAGATGAAGAAGAAGAAGAAGAAGAAGAAGAAGAAATTGGCAAACACTAAATGATTGACAGCTAACTGCAATAGTCATAACTAACTGTCATAGTCATTTACTTACTACTTAAGTTGTAAAGTATGTCATTATGATGTGTGGTAAAATTAATAGCATCAGTTAGTGTTGAAATGAGCATTGCAGCATGTAAAAGAATTTTTAGTGCCTTGGCATTATGATGACACTAATTCTAGCATCTACCAGACAGCTGCTATTCTGGGCTCTATTTAAAAATACTAAAAAGCAAAGCAACTACCAGGAACAGACATTTCGGCAAACAAAGATCAGAGGACTCAAATGAATTTGCCAAGACCTATGCAAGCAAAACAAGCAAATCACAGCTCTATTAAACACTGCTGGGTAGGATGTCATTGTCTTGAATGGTGTACAATAGCCAAAGACCAGTGCCAGCTGTCAGTGTTGTAAGACAAGCACAGTGTAAACCAGACTGTTGGTGGAGGTGGAAAAACAGCTACTTGGATTAATTCAAGCCCCTTATGCATACGAAATGATAATATGAATCCACAGAGCTGTCCTGTTTGATGTTAAAAGTAGAGGCAGGTGATGCAAGAGTGTTTTCCTTGAACACGTTAGTGCCCCAAAACTAAACAGGTGTGACCAGTTTGGTGTGTCTTAATACTGTTTTTGACCAGGCTTATGGATAGTTTATCAACATTTGAATAGATAAATCAACATGATACTGCACCATGTCACAATGTACCACCACCACATGGTTTCAGGAATGTGTCAATGAGTTTTCGTTGCCTCAGTGGCCTGTATATTCTCCAGATCTCGACCCTGTGAAGCATCTTTGGTGGGGGGGGTGGAACATACAAGTCCACACAGCTGTCCAATTTACAGCAAATGTGCAGTGCAATTATTTCCGTATGGTGCAACATTTCTGCACATCGTCCTGCAGAATTCATTTCCAGGCAAGCATATGTGGTTTTGAAGGCCAAAGCTGGTGCAGTATGCTTCTAAATAGATGTATCTATGTCTGCCTAACTACTTAAATTCAAGTATTTACAAAATGTATCATTTCTTTTGTGAAGATGGTGAAGATGCACGCTCCTGAGAAGAAGGTGTGGTTAGGAGGAGTTGGTCCTGCATGGGCTGGAGGCATCAGCAATTTATCAGACACATTTGCAGCTGGACTACTGTAAGTAACATACCATCATCCAATTAATAATGATTAATTATAACAATTAGCCCAGATGCACAACTGATTTGTCTGAAGTTTCTCTGGAACTTTTTGTACTATGCCTTTTACTTTATTCATTCACTAATACTACTGAATTACTACTTCCTGGTAAGTTCTATATATAGAAGTGACTTAAGTGGCATGGATAAGTGACATTGAACATAGCATGGTTGTTGGTGCTAGACGGGTTCATCTGAGTATTTCAGAAACTGCTGAGAATGGTCAGAAAAAGAGAAAATATCCAGTGAGTGTCACTCATTATAACCAAGGTAGGCTGAAGAGCGTCTCTGAATGCACAACATACACAAACCTTGAAGCAGATGGTCTATACCAGCAGATGACCACATCAGGTGCCACTCCTGTTAGCTAAGAACAGACAACTGAGATAGACAACCATCTCAAACTGGTTTCTTGTACATGACAATGAGTTTACTGAAATGGCCTCCACAGTCACCAGATCTCAGTCCAATAGAGCGCCTTTGGGATGTGGTGGAATGGGAAAATCACATCACAGATGAGCAGCTGACAAATCTGGAGCAACAGCATGATGCTATCATATCAATATGGAATGTTTCCAGCAACTTGCTGAATCTATACCAAGAGTTAAGTCACTTCTGAAGGCAAAAGTGGGTGCAACATAGTACTAACAAGATGTACTTAATGAAGTGGCCAGTGTGGGTATATACTAGTATATATTGCATTACCTGTCTAAGATTATCATTAGTACAATATCTCAAGAACAAGGGCTTGAATGTTTCTCATTGTATCATTGGAATTGAAAACATGATCAAAGTCACAGCACGATTAAATGTCTGGAATAGTTTGTCTTCAGTAGCTTCCTTTCTGTTTGCCATACAAAAATGCTACTTAGACAGGATGGTAATATGTTCAGGAATTTACTGGCTGTTTTTGCCAAGAACTGTCTGTTTGTGTGTCTGTTAGCATGGAATCTCAAGAATGAGTGCTTGAAGCTTTTGTCATTTTAATGTGTCTTTTAACCAGCAGATAAACTGATTTGATTTTTTTAATTGATCCAAACATTAATAGTTAGATAACATTAAACACTAATAGTTTTTCTTCAATGACTTCATTTAGAGGGACCAGAATTGTGAATGGGGCATCACCATGAGCATCAAATTCTACTTGTTTTTTAAATGCATACAGTAAATTACCATGTTATTTGTTATTTGATATGTATTTATTATTTTATATTTTACTAAATACAAAGATATGCATTAACTCTCTGATGCTGGGCTTACGGGAGATCCTATATATTATATATTATGTGTATTCTGATATTCATATTTGATTTTTTTTTAGGTGGCTAAACACTCTTGGCATTTCTGCAATACAAGGAATTGATGTAGTACTTCGGCACTCTTTTTTTGACTATGGTTACAGCCATCTAGTGGACCAGCAATTCAATCCTCTACCTGTAAGTTCAAACTTAATAATCATTTCACAAATGCACATTATAATGTAGTTAGTAAAAGTAAGTAAATAACAAATTTCTTTATTTCATTAAGTCATTGCTATACGATTGCAATAATTCAGATGACGTTTGATTGATTATATGTTGTATACAAATGAGTGCTGAATAAATCGCTGCAATGCAGGTGGACACAAATTGACATTATTAAAGCTAAAGAGTGGATATATTTCTGTGTAGCTGAGTGTAGGTTTATAAGCAAATGAATATTTTGTTATTTTCCTGTCTTGCCTAGATAGGCTTACTGTATACTAGGAAAAAGGAGAACCTCTGCTTTAAAGGCTGACATGCAGTATTAGTGCAATTATATTAATGGTTAGAGACAAATTAGTGCAGTGATAATAATGGTTAGGGACCCTGAAGCTATATTCTGTGCCTTGTGAAACCCTTTCAGTCACATGAGCTGAGTGTGTGAGACAGTTCCTATTCAGTCTGATGCCTAGACACTTTGCAACCTTTTCCCGTGGGACCTATTAGCAAAGATGAAAGGTGTTTAATGGTGTTGAATACTGGGCAGCTGATGTGAGGTGCACTGAAACTCTAACCTTCTGTCAAATACTGCAGGACAGTGTCACATGTCCCCCTCCACTGCCTCTAAACATGTCTGCTTCACTGTGTGTGTCTGTGTGTGTGTGTGTAGCAAGATTCTAACAGACATGCAACCTGAGCCTGGGCCACTCTGCAGGTTGCAACTACAACAACATACAGCTCCTTTATGTTAGCAGACTGGCTCTAGCTACCGTACTGTGTACCCAGGTCTCGAACATTTTCTAGTGGTGAGCCTCGTCAACAGAGCAAACAGAAGACTTCAATTAAAATTCAATTTTATTTTGTGAACTCCTACCGCGCCTTTGCTATAAAACAGCTTAAAAGGCTCCGAGAATTGTAGTGCCATAAGTACAATGCCTTAGGGCAAAAGCCGATTTCTTTTATGGTGACTTTTCCTTCTTTCCTTTGCTTCATCACTCAACTGATTTAAATGGATGTGTTTGAACAGTCCTGAAATAGTAAGGAAGGGCTTTCATGTTATTATTTTCCTTTTCTTTTGTTTTGACTCTTGTATACAGCCTAAAAGATACATTGAATTCACTATAAGATTTTTACAGTTGAATATCAACGGTAGTAAATGCTGGAAATCAGGAGACGGATTTGAGTTTCAGTTAACGCCATAGTGTTAGTAGGAGAATAGAAATCTGAAAGTGGATCTTGAAGAGATTTTGATTGAATAACAGAATCTTTAAACAGGAAGCATGTGGACTGACTGGCTCATTATTACTTCATTATTAGTACTTTTCATAATAGTTGTGCTACAGCTAAACCTAATTCAGTGCAGCATTATGTCAGAATAAGGAAATAGTGCAGTCCTTTTCTTTCATTTTCTCTTTTTTGTTGCCCACCATCGTGGTAGCATTATTGATTGTGCATCAACTCAATTTAGTCTGTCTGTCATTTTTCAAATGATGTACTAACAGGCTATATAAATTATCTTACATAAGCAAAAAAAATAAAGGGCAAAAAATAAATGAACAGTCCTCTAGATGCAATAAATATTATATGTTAAATGTCTAATTCAAAAGTAGTGTCCCAGTCTGGATGAGGTTTTGAAGCACAATTTATCAGCCTCTCCACAGGAACACTTGTAATATACCAAGTTATCCTAATCCAGTCCATCTATACATGATCATCCTTCAAAATCGTACACAAGTTCATTTATACATGCAATATAAATTTGTTCTTTGGACTCAACTATCATCAAATCATCTTCCTTTTTCCTCTTTGCAAAATCATTTTTCCTTCTTTTGGTTCAATATCTCCAGACATTGCTGAGAAGAGCCACCTCCTGCTGCGATCACAATGCTTTAAACATAGCTGGGTGTCTGTGGTGACTGCCAGACTTCCCACTGTGAGAATTCGCAACAGGCCCAACCTGTCGGACTATAGAGAAATTTATGTCCAGGCGCACTCTCTTTAATCATTTAGTCAGTCATGCAGTGCTAACCCAGGATATCTGCCTCCCCATTATTCTCCATCCAACCCCAAAAACACTGACCTCCTCTTCCAAGTCCCTTAGCCAGCCGTTTTCCGTTTTGACTTTCTGCTCTCTCCAGTTTCTCATTTTCTTTGTATATTTTTGGATCAATGAAAGTATTAGTGCATCTAAAAAAAAATAGAATATCATGGAATTTTTTTTCATAATTTAATTTGAAAGGGGTTACATATGAAGTGACATATTTATAGCCTTTTTGTGTTCAATTTGATCATTCTGCCTTCGTTTAATTTAATTTGAAAAAGTAAACTGTCATATATTTTTGATTCATTTTTTCATTTTGATCATTATGGCTTGTAGCTCATAAAAATCCAGAAATCCAGTATATCAAACAGTATATATGTATACGCCATGTATCTCTTGGTCTAGTTCAGCACACGCAACCACAATCATGGTTCAGACTGCTGACTAGACAGATGTGGAGAAGACGATCATCAACACCCTCCACAAGGCCACAAAAGGTCATCGCTGAAAAGGCTGGCTGTTCACAAAAGAAATATTCTAATCATTTGAGATACTGGATTTCTTCTTTTCATGAGCTACAAGCCATAATGATCAAAATGAAAAAATGAATCTAAAATATATGACAGTTTACCTTTTTCAAATTAAATTATGAAAAAAACTACATTTTATTTTTTTTTAGATGCACAAGTATCTGGTAGTGTTGCTGGTGTAATAGGCCAGAATGATCAGGATTTAGTATTGAGTCATTTCATCTCAAAATTTTATTCCTAACTTTCCCAACAAATCCCAAAATAGTTTGGGTAATAGTTTAAATTAAGATTCCCTTAACTGAAATTGGAAATTGTTATTGCATGAGTTAACATGATCAAATCATGAACATGTCCATTAATATATAATAAGTTGCATTAACAAGGTATCTACTAAAGCCCAAATGTAATTAGTTGAATTAGTTTTTAGCATTTAGTTAAATAAATGCTATGATTTAATTTTCATATATGTGGACTAAATTTTAGTCTTGGATTGAATAAACATAAGTCAATACAGATGTATTTAGTTAGCAGTAAAAGAAACACTTATATACGTGTTATATATGTTACTTTGTTAATTTGCAGCATTTCCTTGCAACTTTCTAACATTACTGACGGTTTTAATGCTGAAGGTTATCATTTGTTAATGTTCATTTTAAGGGAGCATTGCTGCCCCACATCTCTAGGGTCCCTGATTTGGTCCTGAGCTCAGGTTATTGTGTGTGTGGGGGGATTCACGTGTCGACGGTGTTTGTGTGCAATTTCTCTGTGTTCTCCAGGCTTCTTTCACTTTCTAAAAACATGCAGGTAGGTGGACTGTCTATGCTAAATTGTCCTTAAGTGTGAATGTCTGTTCATGATGCCCTGTGATTGTCTAGCATCTCATCCTGGTGAATTCTCCCATCTTGCACCCAGTTTTACCATGATAGGTTTCAGCTCCACTGCGACCCTGACCAGTTTAAACCATTTACTCATGATAAATGAATGAATGAATGAATGCAATAATTTGTCTTCAGATATAGTGCACATATTATATGTATGATGGAGGCTATTCAAGTATTGCACTGCATTTTCTACTATATCTTACAGCAGCATTTACAATCCAGAATTTTAGAGCATATTTGTGTGCCCACTATAAGAACATAAATACTGTCATTTTTTATTTTAATCCATATACACTTAATGTCAAACTTTTTTGACAGCTGAGAATCACTATTAATCCATCTACTGCACACAAATATACCACAAGTCTGTCTATAGGAAAGGCTGGCTTGGAGTAGACATTCCTGAGGTTTATTAGTACCATAGAGCTGGGAAACTCTGTCCAACACACCTTTCATGCTCATGATGCCCACTGGCAGACAAGTGCAGCCATCTGGTCATCCATCTTTCCAAGAATCATGGCACATAGATGTTCAATAACTGCTTTCCTTTAGGGTGAATCCAGATCCGATCCCACAGGTAGTAGCAGAAGTAGAACCTGGGATGTACACCCACATGCACATTTGTATTCATTCATACCTAGGGATGTTTAAAGTAGTCAGTTCACCTTCCATGCTGTTTTTAAGAGGAAGCCAGAGAACCTGTAGAAAATCTTCGAGAGTATGCACAGAAACTCTGCATAGACAGCTCCGAAGTACACCAGGGAACCTGCAGCTGCGAGGGGGCTACATTACTCGCTGCACCATATACTGTATTTATTAATTGTGAGTAGTATATACTACATGTGGAGTACAGCGAGACTGTCCTACTGCTGAGACTAACTTTTGCCCTGCTAGCCATAGCAGATCCTATACAGTACTTGCTGCCGGAGCAAATTAAGTTAATGTTTCCCTGAAAAAGGAGCCTTTAAATGATCCCATATGCAGGATTGCATGGGAACTTCCTGATTCACATATTCTGCTCGGAATTCTTTCAATTAGATGCTGAAATTGAAAAGTAATGAGATTTTTTTAACGACCGTTGTCAGACAGTTACTGACAATGATGGTTCAATTTACACCATTTGTTTATATGTTATTCAGTGTTTTCAACTCTCAAATACAAAAAGCTTTTATAGGAGCATATTGTGTTTGGCCACGATGTTAAAAAGACGCATGTGAAATTCCTGCCATTCAAACTCTTGTGAAAGCAATTAAAGTGGACCTCTTTAAGCAGCCATGATATACAAAGACAATATGTGAATTTTATTTTCGTTCTTGGTTATAAATTAGAAACATTTGACTGATTAAGCAGGATTTTGCTATTGGTGTCAACGTTTCGACCTAATTAGATGAATTATAACATCACTCACTAACAAAGTGCTTAGTTCCTTTACCAGCTAGTACATTGTACAATATTAGATTTGTGCAGAACATGTTCTTTGATCTTTTAGTTACAGTGTTTATATATATATATATAGGCCAGTACAAAAGTGCATTTAGGCAATCCTCATTGCTATTCATGTCATGTCATGTCAATGTTCATCATATTGCCTTGAATCCAGTCGAGCATTTTGTTGTAGTCAAAAGAGAAATGCTTCTCTTCTTTGTTGTTCCATGCTTATAAAAGGAAAAAGTTTCCAAACAGTATCTGTAGCGATATTTCTCCAACTGGCCGTCCAAGAAAATGTCTCTTTCAATAAAAGGCTGAGGCATGGGTGGGCTTGTTTAACCACAGGATAAAAGAGCACTCATCTCCTTCAGTCCCTCCAGCAGAGGAGGCTAATATGAGAAAGGCACACTACAGCTGTGACTTTCTATTTGTTTTTCACACTTTTCATCTCCAATTTCCGGCAAATATGTCAATCTTGCCACACTAATTTTCTTTCAGATTTGAAAGACACTGGGATGAATAGCTTGCCACCTGCAGCCAAATAAACACAGTGTCTGTTCTTTGTATTTGAACCAGAATAAATGTTGACCTTCACTATTCTCCTAATAGAACAGCATGTATATGAAACTAACATGTGTGTTGACGTGCTGGTTCCTGTACAAATAAGTCAGTAGGTCATTTTTTTTGTAACATGTGGTATGCTGTTGTTGTAGGATTACTGGCTGTCTCTGCTCTTTAAGCGCCTGGTGGGTCCCAGGGTGCTGGCAGTGCAAGTGGCTGGGCTCCAAAGGAAGCCGCGTCCAGGAAAAGTGATCCGAGACAAGTTACGCATCTACGCACACTGTACAAGCTTTACCAAGTAGGTTTACTAGCATGTCCCTTAGAACTGTTTCTGCTTTCAGATTTAGATTTTTTACACTGGAAATGATTTCATATTATTACCACTATAGGCACCAAGTTTATTCCAAAGCAGATGGAGCAGACAATCCTAAACTATTCTCTCCATCAAATTTTGGTGTGTGTGTGATGTGTTTGTTTTCACTATACAGAAAAGACTCAGTTATTTGAGAACACTTTCCATAGTGGTCAACACTGTTCTTCATATCTGCTTATGCTCAAGCACATAAATTACTGGCTCCAGACACCCTCTCTTTCAGAGTGACTGGCCATAAAATTTAACAAGTATCAATTATCAAGTATGCAGGGGCCTTTTCTACTGTCACTGAGATGCTGAAAGGTAGTAGAAGCCTTTTTCCCAGCATCCTAGTACTAGGACAATAGGAGGGTCTGTCTCTAGAACAGATAAAAAATGCCACCATTCCCTTTGATGGTTATCATTTACTCCAGGATGATGTACATAGGGCTTGCTAGCTTGTCAGCAGCAGTGTAGGCTTACTGACCAGAGTCCTCCTCCTGTCTCAGCTCAGTTACACACCCATTCCTGGCCCCTGGACCGAGCTTCTTGTTCTTTCATCAGCATATAATATTTATTGAGATAAACTATATGAAATGCAGCAGTGTGGTGTTTAATGGTTCTGTAATACTCCTGTGCTGAATCATTATAGTGTCAATGTGTATAGTAAAGTACAGAAAAGTGTCATTGATTAGTTGTTTAGGAGGCCTAAGGATGCTATTTAATCATCAGAAAATTGTTGGAGGAGAGCTACATATATCAGATAGCAAGAAGACACCTGGGGGCATAGACTGCATTACTGTTTCAGACTAAAGCAGTGTAAAGAAGAAAGGCTCAGGCTGCTCACTATAATAGTATTCTAGTATAATAGTATTTCTTCTTCTTCTTCTTCTTCTTCTTCTTCTTCTTCTTCTTCGTATTATTATTATTATTATTGATGCATACTGGAGTCAGTAGTATAGTTTGGGATTTATTGCAGTTGTCTTGCAATCTATTAGTACAAAAATGTGACTTTATTTTGATGGCACAAAAGTGACTGAAATGAAAAGCCGTAAAAACAAATTGCATAAAAAGCATATGTTCATTCTGGTGGCATCAGGATAACTCATCATGTGTGTATACCAGACATCCCACCCTGCAGAAACTCATGTCACGGAGGTAGGAACGACCATCCCCCATGGCAAACCCCCCACCCCCCAGGAGAAAACTGACCCAACCCACAGCCCAGCCCCCTATATAT
>JAOVVG010000042.1:14348756-14360905 GCA_028566375.1 Leptodoras nelsoni | reverse complement strand
ATGTGTGTGTGTGTGTATGAGCCCTACGATGGATTAGCACCCTGTCTAGGGTTGGTTCCTGCCCTTGCGCTCAGAGTATACCCTTGTGCTGTGACCCCGTAACTGGGAATAAGCGGTACAGATAATGACTGACTGACTGACTGATTATAGTACAGAAATGATTTATAATTGCATGCTGTGGTGTCACTCAGAGGAGGATGGATTCCTCTCAAGGTTCCCTCCTCTTGTCATATCAGGGATTTTTTTTCCTGGCTTGTTCATTGGGGATGCATTTAAATTGAACACATAAACAAACACAACAATAAATAAATAAAAATAAATACAATATAAATGGAATATGTTTCTGTCTTTCTGTAGAGCTGCTTTTTGACATCTGTTGTTAAAAGTGCTACATAAATGCAATTGAATTCAGAATGAAAAAGGAAACTTGACAACTGCGTTAAGCTCTTGCAGTAGAATTGATGATAGTAAAAAGACGTAGTGCATGTGATTTCATCTAAGTGGGGGTGGTCAGCATCAAACAGGAAGTTGACCCCATGAATAAGGCAACATGAGGTATGCTGTGTCTGTTTCTTTCCCTATAAGATCCGTCATGTCTAGTACAGGTTATATATGCTTGATGCAGTTATACTACTAAGTTGTAAATATTAAATAAGCATTAAGTTAGCACAAACCAAGTACAAATGTTCAGACTTAAATTATATTGGATATATTATATTGTGTGCCGATTTACCAAAAGTAATTAGGGATAGCATGGGACAGGCTTAAAATACAGAAAATGGCTAAAAGAAAAGATATATACCGAAGAACCATAAAAATTGATACTGTGTGAAAATACACAGCAACTCCACCTATACACATGATTGGTCGTGTCCGTCGGTGTGTTTATAAGGCATTAGACATCTATGGAAGCTTCTGGATCAGTGAGGATGGCAAGTTATCACAATTTTGTGATTTTCAATGAGGTTTAAATGTTCGTGAGATGGGTTATAGCATTTCAGAGGTAGAAGCAAAGTTTGAATTTTCATGTATGAGCGTTTCAAGGATGTACCATGACTACAAGAATTCTGGCAAAATCTTGAACGTACAACAGTAGTGTGGATGTAAAAAGAATCTGGGTGAACGTGAGCAGAGTCGGCTGGCAAGAAACGTTTCACGTAATAGGTGTGCTACACTGCCTCAAGTAACATCGGAATTCAGTGCTCAGGTCTCAACAAACATCAGTGTGAGGACTGTGCAACATTCCCAAGATCCCATGGGGGACCCACAAAGTATTAACTGGTATACCAGTTTTTCTGGTACTTAAGTATAGTGGATGAAAACAACTGTTTAAAGGAAGTGTTCATGGATTTTTTTTAGCCAATAAATTGTTCTTAGGAATAATTTAATAAGCAGAAAGATAAGCTAGATTGGGACAGACAGACAGGACACTTAAGACTATTTGGTATGATAATGAATTTTAGAATACTATGATTATAAACTGGGAAAATACTCAAGCTATTCTACACGGGGTGACACAGTGGCTCGGTGGGTAGCACTGTCGCCTCACAGCAAGAAGGTCCTGGGTTCGATCCCTGGGTGGGACGATCTGGGTCCTTTCTGTGTGGAGTCTGCATGTCCTCTCCATGTCCGCGTGGGTGTACTCCGGTTTCCTCCCACAGTCCAAAGACATGCATGTTAGGTTAATTGGTGTCTCTAAAGTGGCGCAAGTGTTGTGGTTCCTGAGTTGTTCCTGCCTTGCGCCCTAAGCTGCTGACTAGGCACCAGCTCTCCCATGACCCTGAAATAGGAATAAGCGGTAAGATAATGAAATGAAATATTCTACATGATAATTGTTTTTATTGCTGTAAGAAAACATTTATATAATGTGACTTAGGCCAATATCTTAAAATGTAATCAATTTTAATATTTTGATAAATTTGGGTAAATTTTGGTCCTGAAAAAAAAGTATGCTACAAATAAATAACGTGTCAGTGTAGATGAAAGTAGATTTCTAAACTAATGAAAATATTTGTTCAAAGTTTCCAAACATGGTCTTCAGTCTATCTTGAGGAAAGGGTAAGATGTACTTATTTGTAAGATATTGAACCATGAGGGTTTCAAAAATGTTGTTTTGAAATGTGTTGGATATTTTGATTTATTCAATGTGGTTTGATGCCCACACTGCTTGACTGGCCAGCCAACTCTAAACCGGACCTAAACCCCTTTGAGAATCTATGGGGAATTCTCAAGAGGAAAATGAGGGCCACCAGACCCAACAACAAAGAAGAGCTGACAGCAAACATCAAGGAAATCTGGGCTTCCAGATTCCAGGCAATGCCACAGGCTGATTGCCTCAATTGACATATAGTTTTGAAAGTATCATATTTTGATTGATTTGATGTGATCCTCATTTCTTTTTTTCTGCAAAAACTGAGAAGTAGTTTGGGCTGATTTAATCCACAGTATTCTAATTTTTTGAATTCCTCGTTTCATGGGTTTTATGAGCTGGAAGCCCAAATTATGTAAAAATAAACAAATAAATGCTCGAAATTGTTTCAATTGTGGGTCCTGAATCTATAATCTATGAGAGTTTAACTTTTTGAATGGAATTATGGAAATTAATCAACTTTTCCATGATATTCAAATTTTTTGGAATGGGTCTGTATATACATCTCAATAATGTATATATTCTCAATAATCTAAGACGTGCCAACTTTCATGTTTTTAAGTGGGCAGTGCGAAATTCTCCACACCCAGCCCATCCCCGTAAAAAACGCTTATAGTGTGTGTGTGTGTGTGTGAGTGAGAGAGAGAGAGAGAGATACATTACAGCCTGCCATAATCTGAGGGACAGTGAGTGAAGCACCCAAACACACACACACACACACACACACACAGACACACACACACAGCCCTGTTGTATCTTTGCACTAAACACTACTATAAGTTTATTACAGTCTTCTACTGTAGTGTCTTTATTTTAATCATTCTATTTTGTTATAATTAACTTTGTATTTTTTACATTATTTCATTGCTTGTTGTTTATAAAAAAAAAAAAAATCAGTGCTTTGGCAATAGTATAACCACTTTAAGACTCATTCCAATAAAGCTCATTGAATTGAATTGAGAGAGAGAGCATGTTTTTATATCTTTCTAGGACCAAAAGTCCCCCACAAGGATAGGAATATCTGATATTTTTGGACCTCTGTGGGGACATTTTGCTGGTGCCCATTAAGAAAGTTATAGTTTGTGTTGTAGTTAAAAAAAAAAAAAAACATTACTGTTAAGGTTAGGGTTAATGAGCTGCATTAATCATTATGTCACTGGAATGTCCTCAGAAGTATAGCAAGACAAAGTCAGTGTGTGTGTGTGCGCATGGCGCGTGAGCTCTGAAGCCGCTGTGCAGGATGGGCGTCATGCGCCTGTAAGCTGCGCCACATGATGTCGCGGCCTGATGAACTCTGACATTCTTCCTCTCATCAGTCTCTCTTGTGATGTAGAGATGTGCAGCTCGTGAAAGACGCGCCTGTTTAACCTCACTCTCCTCAGGCTTTTTTTCTGTAGATAGCAGTATGTCCTGAGGGATCTAGGCTACTATTTAACTTTTGAACGCAAACAAATCATACCTTTTAACCCTGGATGCATTTTTATCATATGGTGTTCTATTGAAATCTAGACTACCACCACCAAATCTCGAGAATACGTGCTCGGTGTCTGCTCCTGAACATGCATGGTGAGCAGTGAGTGTGTGTGTGTGACAGAGATCCACTGGACTGCTGCTTGATGATGTGTTGCATGCACTAATCCAGGTCAGTGGTCATTAATCGTATTATAATATAATGCAAATAATATTTTGAATAATATAGCCTAACTGAATAACTATGTAACAATATAATTATATATCGGCTAATTTTAATCGTGTCTTCTATTATTGTTAACACTAACTTGTTTATTGTAATAAAACAGTATTGTTTCAGTCACTTCTGCAAAAAGGAGTTGTTGATCAAAATAAATTTGATCTGAGCTGGAATTCCTCAAATCCTTCTGTCTTTTCATGTAATCCCAGAAATGATCTGAGGCGTAATTCTCCTTTCACTCGGAGACTAGCGTGCAGCGGTGCAGCGGTGTCACGTGACCCCACAGAGTCGCTATACGGAAGTGAACTGAGTGCGACGTTCAAGCTCTTACTTTTACTTGGGTTTTGGAAATCGAGTCAAAACTGTTTGTGTCTCGGCGGAGGAATTATGAGGAGTGTGGACTGCTCTTATAGACAGTAAGCATAAACGTTTATGATGTTGCTGTTGTTGCTACCGCTGTTGGTTATTGTTGTTGTTGTTGTTTTTGTTATAGTTGTTGCACAGACTAGCTAGCCAGCTACAGATAACTGGGAGATAACAAAAAAGTGATACATTCTTGATTTACTTCTAAAAATATTTTCTGATTGTTACACTGGCTTTCCAATGTTTCCTTTACATCCAAACGCATCACGTGCACTAGGCTATGGCTTTGCAGTGTTCAACAGTGCTGTTACCAAAAACTATTGAAAGATCAGGATCATCATTAACACACACACAGCAGTCATAAATATAAGATAAAAGTTGGGGCAGTCAAAGACTCTTCACAATAATAACCAATATCCAGGAATTTCTGAACAGGTGCTGACTGACTGTTAAACCTTTGCGTTTGTGTTCAGATGAAGTGCCTTCTGGTTGCCACAGAAAGCGCTGAGGTCCTTTTCTACTGGACTGACCAAGAGTTTGAGCGCAATATTAAGAAACAATATGGGACGTCGCAAGAGGAGAGCGAAAGAGTAAGAACCTTTTCTGTAATGTCTTGCTCAATGAACTGACACATCATGCAGCAAGTATGTATACGACTCTGTTTTCTCAGCCAGGAGCCTTTGCAGATAGTATCAACACATTGTTCGCCCCAATCATCATCTCCTGTAGCACGATGATTGACCGGCTGGGGGATGGCTACACCTCTTTCAGCACGGAAAATGGTCACATCTACGCACTGCATCAGGTAAGCCGCTCTAAATCTCACAGCACTAATCTGGCTGTAGATTAATAATCAGCATTCCAGTGCTGCTTTGCTGAGGTGAG
Source organism: Leptodoras nelsoni (assembly GCA_028566375.1). Classification (NCBI taxonomy): domain Eukaryota; kingdom Metazoa; phylum Chordata; class Actinopteri; order Siluriformes; family Doradidae; genus Leptodoras; species Leptodoras nelsoni. The sequence goes on along the minus strand of JAOVVG010000042.1, from coordinate 14,355,818 downwards.
CTCACAAGTAAAGTGTTGTTCTAATTCACCAGCAGCATTTTGCCAATACTGTTTGAGTCTCTGATCTATTCGATGTGCTGTTCATTTTAAATATAAATGCAGATTGTTATATTATAGACTACGAAGTTATAAGTATTATTATAAGTCTTCAAGATAGAAATGGCATGTGGGCTTTCTGTATAAGTAGAAAGCATTCTGTTTCCACAGTTTGAAGAATGTCTGTATATTGCTGTGAATGGGGACGGTAAGGAGTCTGATGAGGATCTAAAGAGGAAGATCTTCGTATTGAAGAAATTTACAGAGATCCTGTTTGGCATGGTTACTCTCAGCAGCTCTCTCTTTCGAAAAGAGTAAGAACCTCATGCTTGTTCATTACGTGTTCCTAACTAATTTAACACCAGCATCATCCCTGGAAGCACATACATGAATTACTGATCATTAGAAATGTGTCCGGTGAAGTCCGATAAAGCAAAGTCAAACTTATTACTTATTCTATACTTATTGTAGATATTGTAGTGGGGATCTTGAATATGAATTCAAAATATTGACATAACAAGATGATAACGTAATGAGTTCATTTGAAATACTAACATTTTGAAAGTTGACATATTGAGCAGTTAAAGTAAAAATAATGAGATTTAAATAATACATTTAAATAATGACACAGCACGCCATTTTTTCTCGTCATTCATGACTTCCATTAACACGTTATCATAATGTAGCGTTTTTCTTTTACTTTTCCTTTTTTATCAGATTGCGGCCTGCAGACACAGTGCAGAGAAACCATGTCTGGAAGAAGCTGCAGAGACTCCTCGAAACATACAGCCGCTTACGAGAGCAGGACCAAAGTTTTCTAGTTGAGGTAGCTTTCATAATATTTACAGTTCTCTCCAAAACTATATGGAATGGCAAGGTCAGGGTTTTTCTTTTTTGCTGTATAACACACAAACCACTGTAACATTAAAACCACCTGACTAATATTGTGTAGGTTCCCCTTGGGCCACCAAAATGGCTCTGACCCTTCAAGGCCTGGTCTCCACAAGCCCTCTGAAGGTGTGCTGTGGTATTAGCAGCAGATCCTTTAAGTCCTGTAAGTTGCTAGGTTGGGCCTCCATGGATCAGACTTGTTTGTCCAGCACATGGGATTGATGCTTATCAGCAGATTCTGGACGTAATTGTGACCTAATCAGACAAGAAACTGAAAAGAGATGGGCTTTCAGAACAGGGCAGAGATCCGAAATGTCAAGAAGCACAAGTTGAAGCTTTTGGAATGGCCCCACACAGAGTTTAACATAATTGAAAATCCATGTAGACAGGCCAAGAATATCTCAGGACTAGAAGCATTCTGTAAGGAGGAGTGGGTGAAAAAATTCTCAAGCAAAAACAGAAAGACTCTACAAAAGGCATTTACCAAAGTGAGTTTTACTTGGTAGTGAGGATGTCCAAGCTTTTGCACATTTTCTACACATTTTTACACATTCTACCCTACACATTCTACACTACACATTTGCCACAATTACTAATTATACTAATAATTACCATTTAATTTTTTTAAGTTCACCTACTATTAAGGAATTATGCAGCAATATTTGCAGAAATATTTTTTCAAGTAATTTGATGCAGATGTAATTGAATCTTTTGCATGTAACTGTATATATTAGAAAAGTCTGTCTATCAATCAATCAATCTATCGATCTATCTATATATCTATCTATCTATATCTATGTATAATAATTTCTGTCTTTGTTATAAAATTTGATTTACAGAGAAAAGCTTTAGTTTGTATGCATTAAGTGTGTTGTGGTTGATTTTCATTAGGCGGTTGAGAGGCTAATCCACCCCATGCTGTGTGAGCAGTGCATCGAGTTTTTGGAGCGGAGACTGTTGCCGCAAATGAACAGCAGCGCCGAGAGAGCAGGAGAGGAGGTGATGCATGCCTTCGTCCTGGTCCACACCAAGTTATTAGCTTTCTACTCAAGGTATTGCGTGTGCTTACTCAAAGCTGAATAATGGAACAGTCATGTTTGTGTCAGAATGACCTATTTGAAATTAAAAAAATTAAATCTTTGTATGCCCGTCTTCTTTAACGAGGACAGGTTTAATCATGTGTTCTTCTAAGAGATTTTTTTAAGAACAGTTTTTGCCTGAGAGTAACAAAGTGTAGTAAGTGTTAAAAAATGACTTGTTCTTGTAAATCCAAAAGAACTAGACAGTTTGTTAACGTACTGCATCTCTCATCTGCCTAGCTCCATAGATACATTCTTCGCTTAAAATAAATGTTAATTTGCATTGTGTAAATGAATGAGGAACATTACTGGGGACAGAAGAGAAGGATTAAGTAATGGCCAGTCTGCATGGAAATAAGTGTTGACATGGCTTTGTGGTGTGTGGGTTTTTTTTTTTCTTGTGCAGTCGTAATGCCAGCACTCTTAGCTCTTCTGACCTGCTGGCACTGATCGTTATTGTGCAGGATCTTTATCCCAGCAACCTTGAGCTTGAGGAAACTCCTTCTGAGGTGGGTTATCTTCTGTTCATAGTCAGTCATGGTATGTTATTTCACTATGTATAGTACTATGCAAGAATCTTGGGCACATGCAAAGACATAGTGTAAAGTAAAGGCGACATGAGAAATACCCTTTTTTTCCCTTAAATAGTAGTCCCAGGGAAAACTCCTGCAGGTTTATAAGGACATTAGCTGGTAAGTTTTACTGAGCATATTGGAGAACCTGCCACAGCCTTCAGTATGTTTTTTGTCTGAAAGGTATACACCATTGTGCAAATGTGCAGGTGTGGAAAAATGCTGTAAATTAAGAATGCTTCCAAAAATGGAAGTGTTAATAGTTTATTTTCATCAATTAACAAAATGCAGTGAATGAACAGAAGAGAAATCTGAATCAAATCAGTATTTGGTGTGAGCACCCTTTGCCTTCAAAACGGCATCAATTCTTCTATGTACACTTGCACACAGTTTTTGAAGGAACTTGGCTGGTAGCTTGTTCCAAACATCTTGGAGAACTAACTTCAGCTCTTCTGTGGATGTAGGCATCTTCAAATCCTTCTGTCTTTTCATGTAATCCCAGACAGACTCGATGATGTTGAGATCAGGGATCTGTGAAAGAGCCTGTAGCTGTCACAATAGTAATGTATTATTAGAGGAATATATTACTATAAACACATGACTTGCCTCAAATCTGTCACTACTGCCAGAGTCATGCTGTTATATAAAATTAAATAACACCTAACCAATCAGGACTGAGAATTCAGCAGTATTGTGGTATACACCACTGTAATGCGTATTGTTTGTACCTGGTGGTGTGTATAGGAGGTGGACAGTGCTTCAGCACCTGACGTTTTCTATACTCCAGCACCGTCTCCCAGCAAGCGAGACTCGGGTGAGTCACATTTTAGTATTTCAGACACACTGTGCCTTTAAAATGTGAATGAGTTTACCTTTTCATCTGATCAGGAAAACCAAAAATTAGATTTGTTCCACTGTTATTTGCTGCCATGTAAATGTATGTAAGTGGTAAATATGACATTAAATCCCAGTAAGTTTTTTGAGATAATAAAATCATCATCATATTTTAATTCTTAGTAGAAAGTTTTGATCTATGAACCATTCATAATCATTTTGTCATACATCAATAATATTTATTCTATCACTATTGCTAAAATGTTAGTATATAACAAGATTTAGTTAAAAAAAATGGTACACAGTAGTTTTTATTACAGTATATTGTTTATTGACCAGAAATTATTTGTGTGTTTAATTAATAGCTAATACTGTATATTCTGTCCTGTGCAAAATCTTAGGCACCCTATTGTTTTTAGGTACAAATTTTGTTATTGATGATTTTTTTTTAGTTCTGTATTATTGAGTCAGTACAAAAAGATTTTATATTTCAAAATTACGTTACATAACAGACCACTTTTCAGACAAAAAAACATAATGAAGGCTGCTGGGTTTTACATGCACAAACAAAAAGAAGTAAGTGTGACAGTCAAAGTCTCCAGAAGAGCTGTGGCCATTTCATGTGTACATGGGAACACAGTGTAAGAAAAAGGCACACCAAATATTTACTCCCTTTAGTTTATTACTGTTTACTGCACTATATAGTGTTTTCTTTTATGTAGAAACATGTCGATTATTTTCGAAGGCATATTTGCTTTACAGAGAGTCTTTGCATGTGCCTCAGTACTGCATCGTACTGTTCAGTGATTAGCTGACTTGACTGTGACTTTTTTTACATGCAAAATCCAATTAAAAATAACATTTGAGTTTTTGTTTGAAAAGTAACATTTAGAAATATAAAATCTTTATGTACTGACTCAATAGTGTAACAACAGTTGTACCTAAAAACCACAGGCTTTTGCATGGTACTGTAATAAAGTCTTTCTTTGTCATTTAAAATCTTTAATGAACATCTCAAAGGCAAACAGAAATCTTATTTACTTACTTGATAAATGGCTGTGTATGTACATATTACCTGCCCAACTTCTTTCATTTGTCTCAACGGTATTGTTCAGAATGTGCACTATTATATGGAGTTGATTATATGATTGGAAGAGGGTTTAGATTACAAGTATTCTCATCCACATTTATTTTATGCATATTAGTATGACTCTTATGCCATGTTATAGTTTATATTTCATTGAAAACATAGTACCCATCTCCACAGTCAGCAAAGCAATCATATTATAAAAATGGTGTAAAGTGGCCAGGCTTATGCTGAACCTTTTATCACCCAGTTTCATAAAGTAAAGTATCAATCTACACAGGTCACCTGAGTAGTGACAGTCCTCCTGTTTTCCAGTTTGTGGATCCTGATATTCAGGTAAGTTATCTGTTGAACCTTTCTACCATTGCTGCATTAATAATATTCCTCACAGTGCTGACGTTTGTTTGAATTTAGATGGCTGAAGACAGTCTACAGACTCTTCAGTTACCAGTCCCGGACCCCATGACTCCAACCAGAGTATTTCTGGAAGCAACATTTAAGGAAGGCTTCTTTCCCATGATGCCGCACTCCCTGTACTGTTTGCCACTGTGGCCCGGCATTACTCTAGTGCTGCTGACTAAGGTGATGTTAGATTTGTGTTCTAAACACTATTTTTTTTGTTAATCTGTGACATTTTCTTACCAGTGAAACATTTGACACATAATACATGACATGACCAAAGGTAAGTGGACACCTGATTGTTACTCCCTCATATTGAACTTCCCCAAGCTTCTGACAAATTTGGAAGCACACAGTGGAACCAAGTGGCCAAAACCTGAACAAAGCAAGGTCCATGAAGACACGTTTTGCCAAGGTTAGTGCAGAGAAACTCAAGTGGCCTGCACAGGTCATTGACCTTAACCCCACTGAACTTCTGAACACTGAACTGGACTGCTGACTGCACGCCAAGCTTTCTCATTTGACATCAGTTCATGACCTTACTCTTGTGGCTGAATGAGCAAATCCCCACAGACAAAATATAAATCTAATGGAAAGCCGGCCCTATCAGGGGGACTAAGGGACTAAATCTGGAGTGGGATGTTCACCAAGCACATGATTGTAGGTATGATTGTCCACAAGCTTTCACCATATAGTAGATGTGACACAGAGAATATTTTTAAATACATTTTCTTTGTAATGTAGTCAGTATGAAGTATAGTCATAATCCAACCTTTAATTGTTACTATTGTGGAAAAACCTGCATGGATTTCTGAGCAGAGAGCTTTGAAATGGTTCCATAAACTAGGATCATTCCAGCTGCAAGTGTAACAAGACTTAGAGCCACTAGGTGGCACCACCTCCTGAATGCTATATTACATTAACACTTACGTGTTTTCCTGATTTAACAAATCTTGGGAAATATGGCATGACAGCTGTATACACGGTAAAATCTGGTTCTAGTATAACAATTGCTTTCCAGTGTGCAATGGAACTTTATTCTGTTTGGATCTGTAGGATTTCTTTCAACACACAGACTTTACATGTTGAGTTTATTTTTAATGTTTGGATTTTCTGAGGATTTGATCAGAGGCTGTGGCTGTTTTTGTTTGCTTCAGTAGATTCCTAACAGCCAGGTGGCCATATCTGTCTATTTGTTACTGGAAGCCTTTACTAAGCTGGAAAAGAGGCTGAGCGAAGGGCTAGAGGGGACAGCAGCTTTGCGTGGGCAACCCCCAATCCTGGAACTCCGCACCAGAGTGGACAAGTTCATCAGAATGGTGGCCAGCATGGACATCCTGGTTAGAATTTCATGGAATATATTTTCTATATTTAATACTATATATGTTAACATTTGTCATGTATGCTGTGTGGGGTTTATAATTGCTTTGACAGTGTATAGTTTTTCAGTCTCTTGATTTCATTATACCCATGTTTAGACCTCACAACTTCAAAACACCTGGTCAGAGTTCAAGAACAGGGCATTCACCCGGTCAGGACCTGGCATCACAAAAGCGTGAGTGTCTGTTTTTATAAATGGAAACCAAGGGTTGTCCACTGGGGGTCCACAGTCTACATTTGAATCTAGCTAAATGTATCAGGGGACCACAGAGTCTAACTCAAATCTTTGGCATAGTTCAGTTTATAGTTCTAGGTTTCTAAACATGAACCAGCTTGGCTTCTGTAGCAGATCTTCTGTTGTGACTTATACAATCACATGTATTTATGTAAATTACGTAATAGGCAGCTCATCAGACTAAAGACTGTTACAGGGCTACAGACATTGTTATTTTATCTGATTGGCAAAATGATGACATGGCTTTAAAAAGTAAACAAAAAAGTATACACATATTATCCTACATCAAATTCAAAATGGATGTCTCATCTGTTCAGCGTTTATGATGTTAGTCAGAAGTGGTTATCTGAATCACCTCTAATAATCATAAACGGAGCATAGCCACTGATGTTCATGTTCACTTTATGTTGCATTTATAGCCATGAGCTAATCATTAAAGGTAATACATTAAAAGGTAACTGTTATTACTCGTCGGTGGCTCGGTGGGTAGCACCGTCGCCTCACAGCAAGAAGGTCCCGGGTTCGATCCCCGGGTGGGGTGGTCTGGGT